>BQNB010031685.1:2664-53769 GCA_026074375.1 Tanacetum coccineum | reverse complement strand
TTTTTTTATTTTTAGAAAAACTTTAAAAAGCAAACTTATAGAAAAGCTGAAATTAAGTAATTTTAATAAAAACAACTATTTCTGAAACTCTCTAAATAAGCTAGAAATCAGCTGAAAAGCTAATAGATTAAATAAAACTTCTTTTTGAACTTTTATGAAAACTTAAGCAACTAAGAGGCTAAAATAAGCTATGACCTAGCAAAATAAGCAACTTCTAAACTAAACCTAACCTAATAAGCTAATATGAAAACAAATAAGCAAATAATATAGGTAAGAATGAGCTCAAATAAGCACAGCAGTACTAACTTAGAGTTAGTACTGCTTCCACTATATGACTTAATAAGCTAAGGGAAAACTAAGATAAGCTAAAACTAACTTAATCCTAAACTTAATAAACTAATCTAACCTGGAAATAAGCATAAAGAAGCAACCCATAAGCTGAGGATTCAAAATAAGCACTTAGTGAAAAACTGAAAACCAAACTGACAACTTAGCTACTTTGGGCTTATTTTTAACTATGCAAACAGATCCTTATGGATTTCTAACTTATACTACTTTAAACCTTAACCAAAAAGCTACATGAAACAGCTTTTAAAAATCATTTTGAAAATCAAATGCTTATTGAAAAAGCTCCTTGAAAACTGCTTATTTTCTCAGTTTGTACTGAGTTTGAAAAAGACAAAATGCAATTTTTCATCTTAAAAACAGATAGATAAATAAGCTATTTTATAATAACTAAGTTCAAAATGATGATCATTAACCTACAAACTACTTGTAAACTAAAAATCAAATCCTGAAAACTAAATTTACCCTCTGATTTTTAAGATTGAAAAGTGCTACTTATCCCAAATGCTATTTGATGCAGTTTGCACAAAATTGACCCAAATCCATATAGAACTTGTGCAGGCTTAAGGAGTTGTAATCTAAAACTTTAAAACTCTAAAACTAAAGCAATGAGAGCAATGAAACAGCTTAAACAGAGAAGAGCTTAAAATGCTTATTCCACTGAACTTGTTCTAAAATTTTTGAGCTAAAACTATCTACTTGAATGAAATCTAATTCAAGACCTCCAAACAGTCTTAAATCCTATCTTATAAACATACAAATGCAGTTTTAAACCAATCATAAGGACCAAATGGCCTTGGCAGCACTAACTTTAGTTAGTGCTGCCTTGTGCCAAACACCCCTTAAAAAGGCTTAAATCCATTTTAAACTTATAAATTTGAAATTTTAAAGAACAAGTTGCAAATACCAGATTTCATTAAGCTAAATTAAAACCTAATAAGCATATTTAAGTAATCAAATAAGCTAGAAAATAAAAAATACAACTTATGCTAATGTTTTTGGTTTTTTCACTGTTTTATAGAAAATAAGAGTTAACTAAGATTCTAAATTACTTAGCAAACAAATTAAGTTTCTAACAACTATATTAAGCATTTATAAGCTAATCTAAACAGCAATAAGCAAACTATAAGTCATGATAAACTAAAATTCAAAGCTAAGCTGTAAAAAGGAATTGAGAACTTACAATTGCCTTTGCTATAAACAAGGCTTATCAAATTGCTCTTATGAGCTATCAACAAGCTCCATCTTATCCTAAGATAAGCTGGTGGGGTCATAGAAGCCCATCCCTTGTTGGCTTCCCTTCCATAATAAGTTGTGGAACTTTTGAAGGAGGATTTATGTCTTAATAAGCTTAGTTAAGCTTTTAAGAGCTTAACTAAGTGAATTGTAGTTTATTAGTTAAAATGACAGCTGATTAAGCTTATTTAAACAGTATAGAGAGCATGATTAAACTAGATTACTTAATAATGAAAACATGAATTGAACATTAAACTTTTATGAAAACAAACTCTTTATTCATTAATAAAACCGATTACAAAGCTAAAACAAAGGAAATTACATTGATTTTAAAACAATAAGCTAAAAATTACATCATAAACTAAAACGGTAAGCTACTATTTGAAACTACTCCTAGATATTAGATGTTGTTTGTGAGTGTGTGAGGAGCTCTTTATATAGGCTGAGAGAGAAGCTTCTAGGCTGATTAGGATGCTCCTCTTAGTCTTGATCCTGTGCTTTCAATCATTGTCAATCATTGGATGCTTAATCTTAGCCCTTGGATCAAAATGAGCACACGGATTGCCAAGCTGGCAATCCCACTCTTTGGGAGTGAGCGTGCTTCTTTAACAATGAATTCAATGCAAATTTCCCTTTTCTTGTGTGTTTCTTTAATAGCCCGCGTGTCATTCTTAATGGTTTCTTGGCCAATAAGAGGCTTTGGTGACGTTTTGTTTTGCTGAATAGGCACTTTGTACTAAGAATCTTCTGACCACGTCATTAATTGAAAAGGTGTGGGTTAATTATGGTTTAATTTGAGCTGGGTGAATTAAGCGATACGATGAACAGTAAAAACTATTTTTCTCGCCCCCCAAATGTTATACAACTTGTATTTTGACCCGGGGATTTGAGTGAGTTGACCCGGGCTCGGGTATTGAGCAATGAGATTTAAGGGTTTTTGTTATAGCGGGTTAACGACCGTTAGTCCCTTAATGGTTAAGGACTAATGATGTTATGGTTTTAGGATTTTTAGTGAAAATGAATTTAACAATAAGGCTCTTTTGGATATTTTTAGGGTTTTGGCATTTTGTGGTCTGACCATTGTTGACCAAGGGTTGACTTTTGATGACCTTTTTGCTATCAAACTCCCGGCTCTTGTGCACTCTTTCCATTCTTGTGTTCGTGTTTGTCCGGCTTTGACCGTTTTCTTATGATATATGCATTATCCGTACCTACACATTCACAAACAACAAAATACATAAATACAAGTATATTTTTGTACATTTTGATCATTTAAGGGTCATTTTTTAATATAGAAAGGATATGTGATTTCTCACATATCAAAATTCCCCAAACTAAGTGGTTGCCGTGTCCTCACGCAATATTATATGCTCTGAAACCAAATACCTCAGAACTTCCCCAAACTAAATCTTTGAAAAGTAGCAAAGACTTTTGTTGGGAGAGTTAAGAAATCACAAGCTTTAAAACACCCCATTTTTCCATTTTTCAAAACTTTTTCCATTTTTTTTAATAATTACCTAGAATATTCCGACTTTCGTTATTTTCATAACTGTTAGGGATCATAGAACAAGATGCATTTCGATCCGAGAATGCCCCAAAAAGGATAAATTCATCGTTCCCGACTTTTCACTTGCTCCAAACCAAGCTTAAAACGAAATCACCGCTAAATATCAGTTAAGATGCTAACACTACTCATATATTTAATTTGTGAACTTTTCACTCCCGATAATTATTATATCTTAGGTTAATGTGCTATTTTGAATTACAACCATGGATCAATATTTTGCAAAATTCTATGTTTCATGTTCCACCTGAGAATTATGAGTTTAAAGGCGAGATCATCCCCTGTAACGACTTTCGTCTCGGCACATCCCAACCTTGCGGCTAAATGACCAGGCTTTTGACACCCCACAGAGACTAGTATCAGGACTCACAGACCTTAGGTTTCCAAAACTCTCAGATTTCCCGTATATACATAGCTTTAAAATAGAATAGTCAAAGTTCAAAAGCATATTTGAATTTAACAAAAGAAATCTATTTATTAATTCACACTTAAATATTAAACATTTATGCAATTATAACCCTCGACCTTTTAGAAGGCTGCAACATCGGTTGTGAGCCGGCAAGATGCAGCAAACTTTTATCAGTCACGGATTTTTATTCTTACTATGGGCTTTCTTTAGAAGACTACCACATCGGTTGTGAGCCGGCAAGAGGTAGTAAACTTTTATCAGCCTACAGCTTTTATTATTATTATTATTATTATTAGTTGACTAAGTCAACAAAATTCGCCAATACAGCGTATTAATCAAACACCAATACGGCATATCGAGTCTGGGTATGAAAGCCCAACTGATACGCCGGATTGAGTTTCACACACACTCTTTTTACTCTCATTTTTAATCGCGAAACCAAGCAGGGTATTCACACCAAAGAGCAGAATGGAGAAGAGAGAGAGTGATTTCAAGTGTGTGAAAGCTAAAGAAAAGTCTAACTTAAAGACTTCGCTGTAAACAAAAGTGCTTCCCGGGAGACAACCCGGAATGTTATTTAATTTTATCGAGTCTGTCTTCCCAGACATCTATACGGCGTATCCGCTCCATACCATACAGCGTATTGATTGTTTGGACGTTATCAGTCTTCACTTTTTATGCACTTTAAAAACATTATTGTCGGTTCTGGCAATACGGCGTATTCATGCACATGATACGGCGTATTTACCAAACTGACTCATATTTGGTTTGTTTAGTTTAGTTTAAATTAACCGTAGGTACTAAGATAGGAATACATGTTTTTCCTATTATTTACACAGGACCTTGGAAGCAAAGAAATATCGATGAATATTGGTGGAGAATTTAAAAATCTGGAGATCTTGAAGTGTTGGAGTCTTGAAACTTCAAGGCGGTCGTTCAACATGAAATCTTGCTTAATAAATCAACATGGAGAATCTATCGAGCAAATATCAAAGGAGTTTCTCATTCTAATTCTTTGTAATTCCCGTATTTAATGTTTTATCTATACAACGAGGACGTTGTATAATTCAAGTGGAGGGATGGAATTAGAATGTTTACTTGTCCTAATTTTTACACTAAAACGCTTAAATTATGCTCAAATTTAAAAAAAAAATAAGCATACTTTTGTGAAATTACTTGATACATAAACCGCACACAATAACCCTTGTTAGATATTGTGAGGATTTAACCTATCCGTTTCCAAATGTTTACCCAAATTCCACAAAATATGAGTGTGCCGGTGATGTAGTAGACTTTAGAACTTGGCTTGGTATATCACTCGAGACCGCAGTGATAAGTACTATGGATTTAGATGGAGTAACTTGTTTAAATTGGTAAATTTTAGGATTACACCCAAATCGCATTTACATGTTGCTTATTAACTAACTACACTGGTTAGTTAACCCCCATATAAACTTTTTGTTTACTCTCACTTTAAGAGTAAGATACCCCTAGAACAACCCGTAGAGCCAATCCTTTAGGAACTACACCAATTATTTGTTTCGTTACACCTTTACACCTTAGCCTACCCTGTTAGATTAAGTTTATTTTACAGTTGCTAGTTGCTTAAAGTGTAAAGTTTGTATTTCCCGAGTCTTGTGTCTATTTTGGTACGGTTGGAAGAAATTTGCACATCGCAAATGGGAATGTATATTATAGTCAAAACTCATGTATTTTTACTACCATCGCAATTAATGGTACGTCCGAAGAATGAAGAATTATCGAAGGAATTATCCGGAATTATTATGATCGTGAAGATGGTGAAACTACACCGAGTTTTGTAGTATAGTGTTAGCAAAAAAAATCAAAAAATTAGAAAAATCGCAACAAAAAAAGAGAAGGTATAGCCGTGCATCTCATAACAATCGTTTTCAATCACTCACTCAAATGTACTAATAGTTAATAAAAAGTAAGTTTTAAAGATAATAGTTTTGCAATTAACGAAGAAATTACAGAGGACTCGATTATTCGTTGATACAAATCGACGATGTAGAGTATTGTATAAAGTGGAAGATATCGCCACTTGCCTTGTAAAGTATGTAAAGTATGGTTGATTGGGTAGTTGACCGTTTGGGGTACGCCAAACTTTGGTTGTTGGTTTTTGATCTTTGATCCAATTTGGTTGTATATAGTTGTGTCTATAGCATGGGTAAGGGATACAGCATGAGCTCTAACGGGGCGGGAGGGGTTTTGATGGAGGGTTGTGGGGTGATAAGCGGAGAGGGGACGGTGAGATTAGTGCGGGGGTGGGCGCGGTGAGGTTGCATCGTTTCGAAATTTTCCCATTCTATTCGGTTTCTGGCTTGCTCGCCCTTTTTTAATTGTATCGTTTTTTCCTTTCCTTTCTGGTGAATTACGTTCTCCTGCTTTTTCTTGTATCCTTTGCGTTTTCTTCTGGTCTATCCAGTTTTTTCCCCCTCTTTTGTCTTTTTTTCGCTCTTGTTCTGTCCTTTTTATTTCTTTTTTCCCTTTTTATCTTCTATTCTTGGGAAAAGAAAAAAAAAATGCCTATCAATTTGTATTTTAGACTTATCTATTTGTTTCGTAATTTTATTCAACAAACATATTTTCTTCTCTTTCTAATGATTAGCCGTAGGACACGGATATGAGGATTTGTGATGAGCGATTGATGTCTATTTCATTGTTACGGCCGATGTTCATGTCGTCAGCTCGTCTTGTTTAGTTATGACTTTTGGTGAAAGTTAGAAGGTCCCTACCCTATATCATTCTTCATCCTAACCATTGGTTAAATTCGAATAAGGATGTGATCGAACACACATGTCTATTCCGTCGTTACGGCCATGTATATGTGCTTCAGCTGCCTTGTTGGAATGGTACTTCTAGTGAAAGATTGAAGAATGATCAACCCTAAGCCTTATCATACAAACCCATATTTACCTTTATAAACTTGTTACTCCTTAGCTTTAGCTGTGGAGATGTGTATCCTTGCCAAGCTTATGATAGAATACTCGTCACGACCGATCAATTGAGCGAATTAGTTACATGTTACCACATAGATTAGTTGAGTGATTTGAGTATTTTCATCTTCCTATTTCGTGAGGTGTTTGGTTGTGTACTTATAATAGATCAAATAAATGCTTTAACGGAAAATATCCTTAGGGATACATTTTTTAGACTTCTAAAGGCTATTTGAGAACAATTAGGATTCAAGTGGAGGGATATTTGAGGACATCAAATAACATCTATTTTATAGCATCATTTATCCCATGTAATTAACCCATTTTGTATAATTATTACAAAGAATTGTTACTTAATCGTTTATATTTGAGAATTGCAGTAATTACGGAGTACTTGGTGAATATTAGCAAAAGGCGCGTATTCTTGAGCTTAAATGAAGATATTTTGAAGATTACTATTCTGACAACCAATACGCAGGATCCATCAAGGAAGATACGGCGTATCCGTGCCTACACTCACCAAAGACCACTAAGGAAACAAGTTCAATACGCCGTATCCAGAGAAGACCAATACGCCGTATTGGAGATATAGTATGTGGATATTCTGGAAGATATCAAACGTGATCCCTACTCAAAGAAACTCCAATACGCCGTATCCAATACATTGGATACACCGTATCGACACCGACTCCAGACCCTATAAATACAAAACTCAAAAACGAGTTTTAAGTGTGCTAAATCATATTCTCGATACCTAAACCACAAAAGTCAATTTTCAGAGGAGAAAAAGAGCAGAAGAGGTCTTGCAACGCATTCCAATCCATAGGAGACAGTGTGTAATTTGTTATACTTTTGTAATCATTCAGTTTTTGGTATCATTCGTTAACTCGGTTAGTTTACCTTGGCTAAGCCATTACTCTTGTATTAATTATGATATTTGAAGGCTAATACTTTCGGGTATTAGCCATTATTATGAAGATCTGAATGTTTGGTTTTGTTTATATCTCGATTTTTTAATTTATCATTGATTTATTGATTATGTTTATCACATGATACTTGTTTACGTGCTTAAGTATGCGACCTATCATTCAACTGGGTTTAGTTCTACATATTTAAAGCGCTGCAACTTTGGTGTTGTTTGGGTGTAGGCTGAGTCCGGGATAGCTCTCCATATAGTAATGCGTATAGGTGGAACAAATAGGATCACTAATAACGTCCTGTTTGCCTCGATTGAACTGGTTGTACCGTAGTAGGTAGTGGCTTAGTACTAACTAATAACGTTCTGATCATTAGTATAGTTTGGATTGTGGACTACCACCTAACACTAGTTACCGTTAAGCAGTAAGTGGGTAAAGTCTCTATGAGCCAGGGTTCGTTTGACATACACGATGTCGTCCTCTAGATGAATTATAATCAATACAAATAAGGATGCTTTACGCAGATGCTTTAATTATGACAGAATTAATGTGTCTAGGTCTTAGGATGATGTCCCGCCTAAGTCTAAGAATGATATGCCTCTTCGAGATAAGTAATCATTGCACTGAATAAACAAACCAACTTCTAATCGGATTAATGATGGCTATTACAGTTTTCTATCATAAGGCTCGACCGCTCTTTTATCTTCTGTTAATTTGCTTGCGTGGGTTAAAGTGTCTTGAATTGAATGTAGTCACCAACTAAACTCGTACCAGTCTCTCAGGCTGAAACCCCCTTTTACCTGTTAGAATTAGGATTAGAACTAACATAAGATTAGCATAAGTTTGACTTAGATTAGATAACTAAAATATTAATAAATTGAGAGATTTAACCTCGCTTCAAGTGTTCGACACCCTACTTACCACGAATCTACCACCGACCGGGTACACTGCCCGTTAAAGTGTTGTTTTTTTGTTAAGTCGGAAAAATATAAATTTAAAACTTGAATCATAAAAATATACACCACACAACGACACATCAACAATGCTCTTCATTAATAATCCAAAATCCACCAAAAAATTACGTGAACCGCGAAAAGAATAGGCTCGGAGGGGTGTACTAGGGGTATCTTGCACTAAAAATGAGTGCATAGCAAGGGCGTGGGGATAGTTATATGATCGGGGAGACCATAATAACAAATAATGTTTAAAATAGGGTTTATCCTAGTGCCTCTTATCATTTAGAAAATTCTAATCACACGAATGCGATCTCGCTAAGCAGTCTCGGGATGCACCACTAAAACAAGTTCTAAAATTTAATATACTACCGGTTCACTCTCATATAATTTTAACCGATACCAATGCTCCAGAAAAAGCGAGAAAACCACATATGCACAATCAAATCCATGAAGGTGACATATATGATTGCTCATTCTTTAACTCGAGAAAGACAAAGGTAAAACTATCTTAAGCACCAAAGATGGGTGCTTGAATTTCTAAAGATCTAGAGGCGAACCTCACATTTTGAGATGGATTTTTTTTTGAGTGGTAGGGTTTTTGTGCTAGTCATATAACTCCTATCCATGAGACGCTAATAATACTAAGTTTTAATCGGTATGTGCCATAAAAAAAATAATTTTAGGTTAAAATTACCGTCTACGCTACGTTTTAGTATATTACTCATTATTTTAAGGATAAAGCAAAGGCAAACGAAGAAATAGTTTTTAAGGCTTTTATTTTCCCCCTACACTTATTTTGAACATTGTACCCAATGTTTTTAAAAGTACCCATAAAACGAATAAAGGGAAAAAGAAAAGGCAAAAGAAACTAGTACGCCCCTGGTTTTGCTTAATAAATGGAGAAGAAACAAATGATCCCGGCTAAATCGTCATCCAAGAATCTTCCACATCAAACTCCTAAGAACTCCCGGGCTTCTCCTCATCAAATATAACCTGCAAATCAAAGACAAGAAACAACTATACCTAGCGTAAAATCGACAGGATAATAATATACAACATGATAGTTTAGGATTTTGACACAACGAAAGCAATAAAGATATGATGAATGTGTTAATGTAATCGTAGTTTTAGGAAAATTACAAATTTTGGAATTTATACAAAACTAATTTTCAAGAATTAAAAAAATACAAAATTTACTATAATCCTGACGCCATCTCCAGCGTCTGTAAAGGAAACAAATTTCTTTCTTGGAAAAATTTCTTCACGCATATCTTATTAGTTATTTCCTAAGAAATTACTACATAAACCATGAGAACAATTTAACACAATCATATGACTCTAAACAGACACATAAGACACGAATTAATCTAAACTAATTATTTTACATGTTTGAAATGGATATTAGAAACCAGATATTTTCCTTTACAATTTGATGTAAAATACATTTGATTACAATTAAGACGAAGTTAAATACAAAACAAAGCATGATAACATAATTCAAACATATAAAAACAAATGATAAAGAATCAAAACACACATAACACTCCTAAAATGCATGAAATAAAAGATTGGGATGCCTCCTAAAAAGCGCTTGTTTTTGTTCGAGTCACGAGCCTGACTCTACCCTTATTTAACATATAAAAGGGAGGATTTTCTTACACTTAAGGTCAAGTGCGGGTGATAGTAACGGTACACACCATTGTGGTAAGAATGACCATATGTTAAAAAGTGGTTGTTGAATTATATGCTCCAAATGTGTGTTTCCTTACTCCTACCCTTCTTTACTTCTTTCGGCCTAACGGGTAAATTAAATCCTCTTTCTAGAAGAGAAACTTCCTTAGACCCTAATTTCCAATCATTTTCTATCATCTCCATATTCGAAAAATCAACACCTAGGGATCCACTTTGTCCTAATAAAACTGGTTTAAATCCATAATGTTTTTTAGGATCATCTAAACATGGATGATAATAACAATATAAATCCTTAGGGTAGAAAGATGCCACGTGAGGTGAAGGCGGTGTATAAATGGTCAAATTGTCTACTATTTTCATCCTAAAACTATCCGGACTATGTGGTTTGATGAGTGGCCCGGGGCCTCTTTCTTTTCCTAGGCTTACATCTAGGGATGGAAAACTAGGCAAGTGTTGTGGTTGAGGCTTTGATTCATCCAAACTAGGAACTTCCCTGGAACTAAGAGGGATGTCATGACTAAAAGTATCGAAACCTACATCCTCTAGTTTCATTTGGTCTAAAGGTTTTACCTCCATCGGGACTCCTATAGTCTCTTCTACTTCTTTCGGATAAGTCGCGGGCGATGTGTATACCTCAAATGATAGGAGGACTTGTGGGCTTAGATTATCCACATTATCCCATGCTATGCACCTAGGCATCTCACACCAAACCTTTTTATTTCTAAACAATTCATTGGCTTGAGCCCTCAAACTTGCTAATTCATGCTCAGTAATAGCTTTAAAAGTTTTATCCCATTCTTTTTGTCCCTGGGCAAAATTCTCTATGGTTTCCCATGCTTCTTCAGCACTTAATTCCCTAA
Source organism: Tanacetum coccineum (assembly GCA_026074375.1). Classification (NCBI taxonomy): domain Eukaryota; kingdom Viridiplantae; phylum Streptophyta; class Magnoliopsida; order Asterales; family Asteraceae; genus Tanacetum; species Tanacetum coccineum. The sequence goes on along the minus strand of BQNB010031685.1, from coordinate 42,833 downwards.
GGTCCCCGTCTGCAGCAAAGTTAAGGTCCATTTGGGTGTAGTGGTTGACATTATTATAAAAGATTTAAATCTGGGTCCATAAATCAAGGCCATGATGAGAGACTCTTTGAATTAAGTTTTTGAAACGAGTCCACACATCGTAAAGAGATTTATCTTGATGTTATTGGAACATCAAAACATCATTTTGGAAGGTTTCAACCAAACATACTAATCTATTTACACTAGATTAACTATACCTATTCATTTTAAATGATAACTTTATTTACAATATAAATAAGAGGTTTTTTTACGAACAAAGGGAACAAAGAAAAAGATAGACTACAAAAAAGCTAACTGATAGAAAATTAAAATTCTCACTTGATAGAAATCAAGCGAGTAGACCTAAGTTAAATTAAATTTGAAACCTAACTATTCCCCACGCAGCGGCGCCAAAAACTTGATGCGGTTGTTGTAAATACACCAGGTTTTACAACTCTCTAGGCAGAGTACCTAACCGTTGTAGTATAGTATAGGCAAGACTCAGAGGTTGTTATCGTTATCTAGAGGAATAAGTTGGGAAGGCTCAAACTAAACATAACTAAGGTCTAAGGGGTGAAAGAAGATTATTTTTTTGTATTTTTATATTTTTAAGAAAGCAATTAAAATCTCTGGTTTGAAGGGGTTTGGGGTTTAAACTAATTAAACTAAATACTAAAATTAAATCTAAACTACCGTGGAAACTCGTATAGGTAAATAAATATGTTTATTTAATCATGCATGATCCTTAGTTTGCTTCTCCTAATTCTATTGCTTTGTCAAACTTTTGGTGCGTTGTGTAAGTATTTCCTAAATCATGAACGAATTACACGAACCCGTCATCTATGTAATATTTCGTTAAGGCAACACACAAGTAAGGTAGTATGAAGACTGTTACAAGGCCTCTAAGAGTAAAGTACATGCATTAAAACACTTAAAAGTTAATCAACCACATATGGGTAAAGTAGTATGAAGACTGTTACCGATGGTATCCTTTCTACACAGTCACATTTTCTTAGACGTCTTCGCAAGAAATTAAGAAGCTAGTTTTCTAGAGCCTAACACGCACACCCATCAACAAGAAGCAATATTAAAAGGATCTACAAACTAATTATCATGCAATCATAATCAAACACTTATAGATCTAGCCTAGCATGTTAAAGAGAAGCGAAGAACAATAATTAATCAGACAACACATACACATATTGAAAGATTAAATGATAAAAAAACTTCAGTGATCAAAACATGGAGTTGATGGTGATACAAGAGGGTTTTTAAACCCTAAAAATGGCCTAACTATTGATAATATTCGTACTCTAATAATGACTCCCGAGTTCCACACTTAAAACCCTAATTCTGGAGTTTGTATATATAGAAAATTGACCGCGACAGCGCCACTTTGTAATCCTGACGTCGTCGCTTCGCCAAATCTTCTAGGGTTTCACTATGTCGGTTAAGTCCTGATGTCGTCTTAATTTTCCTAACGCCGTCACAAGAGATTGTGACGCCGTCTCCAGGGTCTGTGCGACCTTTTATTCTTTGACTTTGGTTTAGAGTTGTAATCTTTTTCGTTTTTCTTCCCAAATGATCCCAAAGCCACGTGTTATTTTCTTCCAATGCCATCCAAGTGCTAAAAATACAAAAAGAAACGATTAAGCATGTATTTTTAGAGATATTTGCATGATTTAATGGGTTAAATGACCCCGAAAAGTGTATAAAATGACACCTCATCAAAAAATTGAAAAAAGTAGACAAAATGAATAAAGCAAAAATATATGTTAGAATATACGGGTTTCCATCTTGCTTTTTGTTTATGTCAAGAAAGAGTCAAGAAAAGAAAAGGCTTGATGTATAGTTGTGTATAATATGTCCTAGTTTTTGTCGATCTTGCTTAGCAAAAAATAAACAAGTCAATGAAAATACATGGGAAAAACGAAGCACAAAAAAGGGGGGTCTGATGCCTTTACAAGTTAATTCGTGTAAACTAGTAGCTTGCCACCAGTATAACTATAACAGTATACAAACAGGTGATTATTTTAAACTACTCTTTATGTTAACAACTACTTTTTAAAGACCTCTTTGATAGTAATTCCTAGGCGCTTACGCCAAAGTGGTGAAGGTTTTGATCTTTTATCAAGCTTATGGTAATCTGTATACTATGACAGGTAGTGAGTGTTTATTTTCCTGTTTCCTATATTCTTATAATTAATTATTACATCGAGTGAAAGAGAAAATTCAAACACTTATGTGAGGTGCTAGTGTATAATTTCCATGCTTTTAATTACAAGGTTAAACCGGGTGTTCCATAAACTATCTTTATTGAGTAGGTTAAATGCTTCCGACTACTTTTGCTATTTACTAGGTAGAAAAACTTATTTTCTTGAGGACACGCAAATCTCAAGTGTAGGGGTATTTGATGAGGTGTCATTTTATACACTTTTTTCGGGGTTATTTAACCCCCAAAATCACGCAAATATGCTCAAATATTGTACTTAATCGTTTCTTTTTTATGTTTTAGCATTTAGGAAGCATTTAGAGGAAATTCACGTGACTTTGGCTCGATTCGGGAAGAACTGGACAAAAATACAACACTTTAAGCTTGCGACCTCAATTCTGACACCTTCACCAAAAGTGCCCAGAAAGTGGAATTTTTAATTAAAAGTGTGACTTCTCAAACGGTGGAGACGGTTAGAAAATTTACCCTACGATGTCAGGATTGAAGAGCGACGGCGTCACAATAGCCGACAGGAAGAACCCTATGGAAGATTTGGCGAGCTGACAGCGTCAGGAAACCCTGGTGACACCTTAAGGATTGATTTTTCTATATATACAACCTTATTTTTCATATTTTGTGGTGGAAAAACGGGAGAAAACTTAGGAGAACCTTGTAGCTGATACTTTGTTCGATTTTTAGGTTTTATAACCCTTTTTGTAACACCATTGTTACTCTACTTCGATGAAAGTAAAGTTCTTTAACCCTAAAACTTCAATATGTCTAATGTGTTGTTACATTTTAAATCGTTCTTCGCTTTCAATTAACATGCTTGGCTAAATTTATATTTGTTTGCTTATGATTGCATACAACTTAGTTGTTATCTCTTTTATTATTGCTTCTTGTTAGTGGTGTGCACGTTAGGCATTAGTTGTTAATCTCTTATGAAGTACCCTCCAGGATTCACTCCCACGGTTGCTACTGAAGTTTAATTTTAATGCTTTATTAAAAAGTCAGAAATGGGAAGGTGATGAATGTTTATTAGAATATTCAAGATGAAAAATAGATTCTAAAGCGAAAGAAGACAGGTCCTTAGAGTAATCCAAAAGGATGACATAAAGAGATTCCATATGTCTAGGGCTTTAAAAAAAAATAAAATTACCACGGTTAGGAGGCCATGTTACAACTAATGATGACTTGGTAAGGTGGGTATAAACCATGCCGATATAATAAGGAAGGGATGTTTAAAAATGTAAAGAGTTTATTAATTCCACAAGGATGTGAATGACGATCATACATAGAATGAATTTTAGTCACTGAATATCCAAGGCCTTACCCAGAAGCAAAAAATATTAGGTAAAAGGAGTTATGTGTTAACAACAGCGGGAGAATTTTATGTCTTTACTAAGAAAAAAAAATGGAGAATATTGAGCTCTTTTAATATTAAGCTGTTTTGGTGGTAATTTTGCTTTTGAATTATGTTTATAAGTACCTCCGTTGGTTTATTCGGTGTGGTATTCTTTGCGTGTTGATCCAAGAATGTTTTCAAAAAAATTAATTCTATGATTTTTGATTATTTCGTTATGATTAAAGGAGAATGGGTTCCTAATGGTAAAAAGCTTCTTATTATGTCAGTTTATGCTCCACAAGAGTTAAGTGAAAAAAAGATGTTATGGGACTACTTTACTCTTGTGATTGATAACTAGAATGGTGAAGTCGTAATCATGGGTGAATTTAATAAAGTTCGTAAGTAAGCTGATAGATACGACTTTATATTTAACGTGCAAGGTGCTGATGCTTTTAATTCGTTCATTTTGGCTGCGGTTTTGGAGGAGGTTCCTTTAGGTGGTTGCTCGTTTACATGGTGTTACAAATCGGCTACAAAGATGAGCAAGCTTGATTGTTTTCTTATTTCTGAAGGTTTGATGGGTTCGTGCCCTAATATTTCAGTGATTACTTTGGACCTTTATTTATCTGATTATCGACCCATCTTAAAAAGCGAGAGTCTCAATTTGAGTAAGACCCATTCCATTTCGCTTTTTTTCATTATTGATGAATGGAGATTTTTGATAAATTTGTAAGAAAAGAACCTGGAATGATGTTCACATACAGATTCTTTCTAAAACTATGAAAAGTTGTATTTTACATGCAGAAAGGAGAGTTAGGAAGGAGCAAGATTAAGAGTGAAGGTTGTGGAAGTTGTATAGGTCATGGTCAAAATTCCTCCTTGCAATATATTTGAGATCGTTGTTGAAGAAGTAGTCAACCGGTACTATTTGACGATTCCTATTCATGACTAAAGGGAGGGGTTTGGTAAGATCAAATGGATAATCACCACCTTCTGGGTTGTCCCAATCAAGTTTCTTTAACAGAGCTTTGTAACATTCTTCAAAGTCATATTCCAACTCAGTAAAATTGGTGTTGGAAACACAAAAAGTATCGGTCACTTCCAAGTTGTAATAGTCTTAGCTCGTAGTTTATGTAATGATTAGATTAGTAATCTAGTCTGGCCCAAGACCCATGGGAAGCCCATCATAACCCATGGGCCGGCCTATAGGACCTATATAAGCCCCTCTCCTAGCCTTGGAGAGGGTTGGTTGTTCCATTTGTTACATTCCATCTTAATAAACTTCATCCATTTTCCATCTATTCTCTCTCTAACATCACAACCCACATCTCACTCTTGTTCTTGGTTTGATCATAAGATTATATGTATCTTCAATTAGTATCAAGAGCCGTGGAGTGGTGTGTTTAGTTTTTGTGTTTGTCTTGTGATTTGTGTTCAAAACCTTTACAAAGAGCAAAATTTTGATCTAAATTTTTTATTTTTTTTTTCGCTTAATTCCTCTAAAGTTTTCATTTTTATTGTTCCTATAGAGTTAGTAACAACAAAAACAAAAATAGTTGTACAAGAATTTTCTTGCTAAAAACCATTAAAAAATGTGTCTTTTTGAGTTTTGAAAATTTAAGTTTCGTAGTAGTTGGGACCGCCGTACGAGTAAGGCCGAAACAAATGGTTAACTGGTTGTAGAAAATTTTAAAAAACCACACCTTTTATATATAATATATAAGAGAATATAAAATATATAGTAAGTATAATAAAAAAAATAGCACAAATCAATAAAACCAGGAGCAGTATAGAATGTTCCCGGGTCGTTAATCCCCAACGAGGCTGTGCTGGAAAATCGATACAGTCGGAAGATTGGAGTTTGAAAGAGAGAAATGATTTGAGAGTGTGGAAAGCTAAATTAAACAATAACAAACAAAAACGATTAAGAAAAACCTAAAAATTATGAAATTAAGCTGAAAAACGGGAGCACGAATCCCGAACAAAGGGGCAAAAACCTAAAAACTGTTCAAAATTAACCATAACGGAGAAATTTTTGCTCTAAACTACTTCTAGAGGACTTAATACCGAAGAATGAAAAAGACTAGACTGAAAACGGAGGTCGTTTGACCCAAAAACGAGTCAAGACAAAAACCGCACCCGAGCCCCGTTCTTTAAAAATCAAAAAGTTACAAAAATGACCCTACGAAAATTTTTGTATTTTTCCTACGAAATATATGACTAAAGAAAATTTTCTAAAAAAGAAAAATATTTTTTTGATAATTTTTGTATTTTTTATGAATTTTTTAAACTTTTAACTAAATTAAATTATAAAAAATACTAAACTACTTTTAAAAATTCTGAAAATTTTACTAAAATTACTTTACACTATAATTAACCTACGAAAAATAAGAAACCAAAAATTGGCTTATAAATAAGCCCGAAAATAAGCTGTAACAGCTTATGGCTTACAAAGCCAAAATGTGGTTAAATATTAAACCGCTTGGGACTTTAATGAAAAAGTCCCAAGGGCGCAGCGGTAAGTGGTGAGTGTAAAGAGGGGATGTATCGAGGGTAGAGACCCGGGTTCGAGTCTTGCTCACCCGGGTCACCCCTTGTCTTCCCTTTTTTTTATAAAAAAAACTTTGTGAACCAAACTTGTTAAGCTTATTGAGCTTAACAATTTCTAAAACTACCAAATTTTTAGGATGACTAAACTTATAAATAAGCTTAAAAGAGCTTTTTAAGTCGACAGTTTTGCTTAAATAAGCTTAAGGGCTTAAAAGTGGCTAAGTCTTGGACTTTTTGGGCAAATAAGCTAAAGTTTAAACTGATAAGCTAAAAGAATTAACTACCCTATCCTAAATAAGCACTAGTGACTAAAATGTAATAACTAAATAAGCTTAAAAAGGGCTTAAATTGACAGAAAACTAAACTAAGCTTAAAAGCAAAAAGCTACTAACTGTTGACACTAAATAAGCAAGGAAAATGGGAAAATAAGCACTCATAACTTAACACACAAACAAAATAAGCTATTAGGAACACAAATGAGCAAGTGAGATAAGCTCAATAAGCCAAAGAGTGGCTTAATACCCACAGCAGTACTAACTAAAGAGTTAGTACTGTTGGGTATGGATATGGGCTTAAAAACCCTTAATAAGCTAAGAACAAGGGCAATAAGCTATCTATGGCAGCTAAAACACCTAATAAGCAACTAAGGACTGAATTCAACAACTAATAAGCATCCTAATAAGCTAGAAAGAAAATAAGCAATTCTACACTATGCTAAGCAAAAACAGTTAAAGGGCTACTTTAAGCTTAAAAATAAGCTATCAAAAGGGCCTCTTAAGATCTGAAACTGAGGAAGCTTATCTAAGAGCTTATTGGCTCTTAAGATAAGCCAAAAGCTAGGACTTGGGTTTACTAAAAAGCTAGATAAGATGGCTTAAAATTAACCCCCTAGCACCAGGGGAAAATGGCTAAAGACAAGGGCTTATATTGACAGCTTAAAATAAGCTGTCAAATAAGCTCAAAATACAAAGATAAGTTAAAACAGATGAAAAATGACTTAAGGTGAGCTTATGCTCAAAATCTAGGCTTCTAAAAACAATTTAAAGCTGCTGATTTTAGCTCTTGAAAAAGGGACTTTTTCTTTTAAAAATGACACTTACATTTTTGACAGCTTTGACTCAAAAAGTCAAATGACTCAAAAGGACTTTTGACAGCTTGTTTTAACACACAAATGATCACACTTTTTGAACTACAACTCAAGTCTACAAGGGCTTATCCAATTAAGCTATTGTATCTCTTTTTAAAAACCACAGTTTTAAAGAACAATTGTAAAAACTTGAAAAACAGGTTTTGACTAAAAAACTTTGGTAAAACAGACTTAAATAAGCTCAAACACTTAAGCTAAAGCTAACTTTATGACCCCAACCCATACCACACCATTTTGACCCATTTTCATACTTAACCCAAACACCCCTTAATATTTCTTAAAAACGGATTTTTAGACTTTAAAAGGCTGTTTAATGCACAAATTTTAAAACAAAGACTAAATAAGCATTACTAAGCATGGAGAGTACATAAACAAGCAAAACAGACAAGAATAAGCTAAGAATAAGCACAATTAAGCTGTTGCTACAGTAACATTTAAGCAAAAGTTTAAAAGAAGATGTACCTTAATCCTTGCTTAAACAGGATTTTTGAATTCCTAAAGAAGCTCTAAACCTACCCAAAGCTTATGAATAAGCTTAAACTATGCAACCCAATGAGCCATCCAAAATTGCTCATTCATCCACTTTTTGATCAAACAGTAACCCGTATCTTTCCTTTTGAATTTTTCTTAAAGTTTTGTATAAAAGTTTAAAAACAGGTTATAAATGGCTTAGATTGAGAGCTTATATGAGCTTAAAGAAGTTCAAACACTTAGAACAATATATGAAATCAAAGCTGAATTTTCATTGAAAGAGAGTACAAGTACATAAAAACTAAACTGAACTAAATTAACACACTTTAAAAACTTACTAAAACTGAAAAACTACACACTTGCCACAATGGCTTACAAAGTCTTATATAGAAAATAATCTAGGGTTTGGGACATGGTCTTCTTGTCTTCTTCTCTTGGTGTGTTTCTTTGAAGACACAAAAACGAATTGTGTTTGTTGTGAGAGTGTAAACACAAACAATCCTGGCCCTTCATTCACCTTGGTGCCCAAGTCGAATTTTATCAACCCTTGATGATTTTGGTGGGTTTTTGGATTGCCAACATGGCATAGGCCATGTGGGGGGTGGGGTAAGGATTGTGAAGGTTTTGGATGTATGTTGGGGAGTCAACGAGGTGACAGAGGTGGGGTTTGATTTTGGGCGGGAAATTGATGGAGAAGATGTACAGTAGCTCGAAAACAGGTTTAAACTTTGGGGTGTTGACAGGTTTGGTCCTCCAAGGTGGTAAGGATGTTTGCAGTACACGTCCTTGTGGTTGTTAAAAGTTTGGGGACTTGGCAAATTAACCCCCCAAGGGTTATATAAGTTATTACACCACAAGTCCTTGTGGTGTATAACTTTGGCTATTTGGCAGACTTAACCCTTGTGGTTAAGTCTTTGGGTATTTGGCAGTTTTGCCCCTTCTCTTTATTTTCTTCTTTTCTTCTTTTAAAACAAGTTTAGGGATTTAACAAGTTTAGTCCCTAAACTTGTTTTTCTTGACTTTTGGCTTCGGGGTTGACTTGGGTTGACTTTTTGACACTTGGGCTTGGACTTGACTGTGTCTTTTCCACGCTTTTCCATTCCGTGTCCGGTTTTGTCGTTTTGGCTTCGTTTTTCGTCCTTTTCTTAGATATCCGTTCCTGCACAACACAATTAGCAAAACAAGCATATTTTTGGCATTTTAAGTCCGTTTTTGGTTATTTTAACTTGTTTTTAAAGGTAAAAGGTATGTGTAATTAAACACATACCAAAATCCCCCATACTAAGGTATTGCCGTGTCCTCACGCAATGCTATGAAGTAAGCATTTGGAAAACTAAGAATCTCGAACACCCTCAACTAATAACCTGGAAAAGTAGCTAAGTGTTCATCGAGGAAGTTAAAGACTCATAAGTTTTAAAAATCCCGTTTTGAAAATCCCCGTCTTTACCATTTTTTATATATACACCTATTCCTACACATCTTTTTGTATTTTTCATTTTTCATTAATCAACTAACTAGAACGTTTTGACTTTCGTTATTTAATAACTTTAAGGGATCATAGAACAAGATGCATTTCGATCCGAGAATGCCCCAAAAAGGATAAATTCATCGTTCCCGACTTTTCACTTATTCCAAACCAAGCTTAAAACGAAATCACCGTTAATTATGAGTTAAGATGCTAACACTACTCATATTTGCAATTTGTAAACTTTTCACTCCCGACAATTTATATCTTAGGTGTATGTGCTATTTTGAATTTCAACCATGGATCAATGTTTGCAACATTCTATGTTTCACGTTCCACCCGAGAATAATGAGTTTGAAGGCGAGATCATCCCATGTAGCGACTTTCGTCTCGGCACATCCCAACCTTGTGGTTAAGTGACCAGGCTTTTGACACCCCACAGAGACTAGTATCGGGACTCACGGACCTTAGGTTTCAAAAACTCTCAGGTTTTCCGTATGCACATAGCTTATAAAATATAATAGCCAAAGTTCAAAAGCATATTTGAATTTAACAAAAAGAGATCTTTTATTCACACTTAATATTAACCATTTATGCAATTTGTAACCCTCGACCTTTTAGAAGGCTGCAACATCGGTTGTGAGCCGGCAAGATGCAGCAAACTTTTATCAGTCTCGGATAATTATTCTTACTATGGGTTTTCTTTAGAAGGCTGTAACATCGGTTGTGAGCCGGCAAGATACAGCAAACTTTTATCAACCCACAGTTTATATTTATTATATTTTTGCATTTTTCATCATTTTTTTTACTAGGGAGGAAAACCATCTTTTTGAAAAATTCAAGTATAAATTTAAATAAGTCTAAAGTTTTTGCTATATACTACATAAAAATTATTGATTTAAGTTTAATTTCCAAAAGTAGCACGTATATTAATCAGGTTAAAATCTTATGGGAGAAAAAGCGACAAATTACACACATGAGCTCTTAATTTTTCATTCTTCGCGAGTATTCGCGAACGCTTAGTCTAAAAGTTAAGGAACAAGCTAGAGCTCAACACGCTCGATCGAGTCAAAATTTACTCTTATTCTACCCAGTAGGAAAGTCAAAATTGTGACAAAACACTTATTTTATTTTTGAAAATTTTTAAATTTTTTCATTTTTTTGAAATTTTGGTGGTAAAAACGGGATTACTGATAAACGAACGGCTGCATGCAAACATCAAATCGAAAGATCCCCCATACTAGTATGAAACCTTGTCCACAACGTTTTACGAAGGGTTTCTACGTAAATCCTAAGCCGTTTATGAATTATGCTTAAAGATAAACGTTAGTCGATAAGATTGGGATATCGGGATTTCCAAATGAAGCTGAGGATTATGAAGCTCTTGTGATCGAAGGACAAATAGCATGAGCACGAGAGGCTTCAAAAATCCGGGACATCCTGGACAATACAACACAAAACACAACACACGGAAATAGAAAGAGGCAAGCCTCCTCACAACAACTAAACACTTATTCATAAACTAGCATACTACTATTACTGATAAACTAGGATTGCTGGGGTGCCCTCCCACAAGCGCTTGTTTAGGTCACTAAGTCTTTGACCCAATCCCAATTCTCAGTTTTCTGTAGGAATGTTGGGAGTCTGGATATCCATAGCAGAGATATCACCTCCAAAGTAGTGTTGAGACGATACCATTACTTTGGAAGTTTGAGGCCCTGAGTTCTAGATAACTCAAACGTTGCCCAATATGGAAAAACTTGAACAATGGGTAAATGTCCTGACCACGGGAATTTTAAACTTGGCCAGAGAAAATTTTCAATCTTGTGAGTTAAAGAGGAGTGACTTGATCGACCGACGTTGAAAACGCGGTTTTTGATCTTTGCGTCATGAATTCTCTTAATTTTTCTCTGTAGATCAAAGAATTTTCAATAGCTGATCACGGCATTTACTTACATTCATTGAGCTGAACTTTGCGTTGATCACCCAGATGATTTGGAGATCAAAGTTTCATTTTTAAAGGCCCAGTAAGCATTTGGGTTCTAACTCAATCGGGCAGATAGACATGCCCTTCATATACAAACTTGTACGAAGAACACCCGATGGTATTTTGTAGCTGTACGGGAAGGCCAGAGAGCGTCAACCAGTTATGTCCGACCAAAGAGGCAACGATTTTCGCCCACGTCCTTTCAAGAATTCTTTTAAACCACGATTTGAATACTTTCAAACCTGCTACTTGTCTTGGGTGATACGCGGTGGAGTAGACATGATGACTCCAAATTTAAGGCATGACCTTTGCAAATGGTCCATTGTAAAATATGTTCCACATCACTGATATGCACGGGAAAGCACCAAATCTGGCAAAGAAGAGATTTAAGAAATTTGCAAAACTACTCGGAGCGTCGTTGTGGTGGAGGTCGCCTTTGCTTCAACCCATTTTGACAGATAGTCGACAGCCACAAGTATGTATTTGTTGCCTCTGGAAGATGGGAAGGGTCCCATGAAGTCGAGCTTCCAAACGCCCAAAGATTAATCACAAACTGTATGAATTTTGAGGCATCTCATCCCTTTGAGAAATTTTTTCTTGTCGTTGGCACGAGTCATAAATTTTTTACCCACTTGTGTGCACTCTTATGTATATTGAAGGCAAAAGAATCCGAGGCAGCAAAGACCTTTTGGCGTGAGGTTTTGCACCAGATGTCCCCTTGGTGGGGTCCATTGTGGCAAGCTTCGAGAATGTCGCGAGCTTCTTTGCCGTGCACACACCGCCTTCGTATCATTTGATCCGCACAGATTTTAAACAAGAAGTGGGGTCATCCCAAAGTATGTTTTGACATTTTTGAAAAACTTGTTTTTATGTTGGGATGACGTTCCCTTGACAACGAAGTTCCCCGCATGGTAGTTCGCGAAATCTGAAAACCATGGGGGTACTATCAACACGAAGAGCAACCGATCCAAGAGTTTCGAGAGGGAATGTTTCAGTGATTTCCTTGTTCCGAGTTTATCTTGATGAGGTCTCAAGTCTTGAAAGATATCGGCGGCCAGATTTATCTGCTCCTTTTTTGTCTCGAATCCTCAACATCGAATAACTTTGGAGCAAAAGGATCCACAGCCATCAGTCTTGGCTTACAAAATCTTTTCTTAGCGAAGAATACTTTATATTCAGAATGGTCGGTATACACTATGCTCTTAGACAAAACAAGATACGACCGAAATTTCTCAAAAGCGTACACTACGGAAAGTAATTCTTTTTTGGTCGTAGTGTAGTGTGCTTGAGCTTCAGTCATGGTTTTGCTGGCATAGTGGATTAGTTGGAAATGCCTTGTTACTTCGTTCCCCTAGACTGCCACCAATGCAAAATCACTTGCATCACACATGAGGTACGAAGGGCAAGTCCGCCAGGTCGGGACAATCCAAAATCGGAGCTCGTCGAATTTTTACTTTAAGTGTATTAAAGGATTCGATACACTCTTTGAGAAGAAAAATGGAGTCTCTTTTTCAAGCAAATGAGTCTATTGGCGGGATATTTTCGAGAAGTCTTGTATGAATCGTCGGTAAAAACCGGCGTGCCCAAGAAAACTTCGGACACCTTTCACAGTAGTACGTGAGGGAGCCTTTTTGGGCGATATACGTCAACTTAGTTCTGATCGACCTTCAATTCCAATTAAAGATTTTGTTGTCCAAGAACAATGCCTGCTTATTACCATGAAAATGGCTTTTCTCCCAGTTGAGGACCAAATTGGAGTCTTCCCACACTCGTTTTACACATTTTGTCCAAGTGGGAATAGGCATGTAGAGAAAGAATCCCCGAAGACATAAAAAGTCATCCATAAACACTTCCACGATTTCCGCTCGATCATGGTCGTGGAGATTGCCATCATACATCGATGGAACGTGCCGGCTGCATGCATATCCCCAAAAGGTCATGCGAATAGGGCAAAATTTCCGTATGGGGCAAGTAAAGGTTGTCTTTTCTTGGTCCTTCGGGTCTATGTGGGGAATCCTGGAAATAACCCTAAAAGCAATCGAGGAAACATTTAATTGTCTCCCGCGAGTCCTTTCCGAGCATTTGATCCATGAAGGGAAGTGGGAACTGGTCCTTTTCGGGTAGCCTTATCAACTTATCTGTTAGTCGGATGCATACTCTCCACCCCTGTGAACCAATCCGATTCGGTATAAGATAATTTTCATTATTTTTCACAACGGTCCATAGCCACCCTTTCTTTGGTACTCAATGAACCGAGCTTACCCATGGACTGTCAAAGAATCAGTTAAATCAATCCCGGCGTCAAGAAGGCTTTTCAACTTCTTGTCTTGAAGACTCGTGGATTTTAGGATTCACCCGTCTTTGATGCGAAGCCGTAGGTTCGTAGGTGTCCTCTCCAAGAGAATTTTGTGTGTACAAAACTCTGGGTTGATACCCTTGATATCATGAAAGTTTCCAATCGATGGCTCGCTGTGGGACTTAAGAACCTCGTAGAGCTGCATTTTCCTCATTTCTTCTTCAAGTCTTTTGCAATTATTACGGTAATTTGTCGTCACACCTCCAAAATGCATATTCCAAAATGGGTGGCAAGTCCTTGAGTTCAACCTCAAGGGCTCATTAAACTGAAGATTTTTCATTGTTTGCTTCACAAATTTTAAGATCTTTTTGAGTTTCAGGAAAATAATTTCCTTGAAGAGGTGGTGATGGTTCACTATTGAGAATTGCGTTCGAGGAGAATATGTCCCCTTCAGTGATCATAATATGTTGGGATCAAACATCCGATGAAGTTAGGATCATCCTCTAAAGCAAGAAAAGAGTCGGCTTTCTTTTGAAGAAGGAGAAAGTCCACTATCACCCGATGAGTTAAAGTTTGAGAAGAAGTAAGACTATGTGATATAGTAAAGATTGGGTATTCCAACTCGAGATCACATCAGAAACCAGAACTTTCTGAGAGTATTCTTCACAGAGCCATATCAATGACGTCAATTCGTTTGACCGTCATAATTGATTGTAATCAGCTGTGAATCTCGAAGTTTGGTCCAGATTGAATGTAAATTGGCCTCGTCTGCCAACACAAAGGGTTATCATCGCCCTTGTATACATCGATTAATGCATACATTGTCCTTTAAGAAACTCCTCCAAAAATTAGAGTACTCGGAGGTCTGGCTCAAAATCGACGACTCACAAATCTGCAAGAAATGGAACTTTCCCACCGTTACATAGACGTCTTCAGCGATACCGATTGTTCAGAGATTGAACTTCCCCCCCAATTCTACCGTCATGCAAGTCGGCGATAGTTCAGGAAGATAGAGAGTTTTCCACGGAATATGAACCTAAGATTATATGCTTGCACCAAGACGCCAAGACATTGCATAGATTAAACCCGGAAAATTCACATGAATAAGAAAGCGGCCAGGGTCTCCAAGTTTCTTGGCAACTTGTTTAGGATGACTACTGGGCAATTCTCTCATTTCAATGGGGTTCTAGCCATTTCACTCAACTATGTCCTTGTTTCCGATTAGGTTTATAGAGTTCGAGGCGAATTTTGGCTAGCATCAAGGTCAATCCGAACAGCAAATTTCAATCTCAAATCCGAAAAAGATTTCATAAAATGTCTCAATTTGGTCGTTAGTCTTTTCTCACGCGTCTTTTCATCATTTCTTTTTGCAGAAAAGGAATTGATCTTTTTGTTATGCCTTGAAGCAGCAAACTTGAGCATTTGCGGGTTCATAGATGATTCATTATAGATGAATAGGGGAAAACCGAGGTGGGACGTCTTCGGTGCTTCCGTTATTAGTAGGATGCATCGTGTCCTTTGTGACCTGGGTTCACGTTCTACTACTTTAGGAGAAAAGTAGTATGAATCTGGGTCCCTTGTAAGCTACACCACTTCGAGTGGTAATACCCCTGTTTAAATCCTCTTTCGGGTTAGTAACAGTGTTACTAGGAAGAGTTCCCGACGTAGAGGCGGTATTCATCTTGATGAAGTTACCTAGCATACTTTCAAGTCTTTGGTTTGAAGTAGCCAAGTTGTTCAATTGATTTTGCATGTTTTGACCTTGAGTTTGCATGTTCCTCATCACAACATCATTAGCTTTTACGTAGCTATGGAAATCTTCCTTTGATACACCTTGAATTTGAGGGGCTGGAGCTTGATAGGCGGGAGCTTGATAAGCAGGAGGTTGAACAACCTGAGGTCGATAGACTTTTGACCTTGATGAACCGGGGATTGGTAAGCTGGAGCTTGATTGAAATTCCCCTCGGTTTTGGTTGTAACGATTCTGATTGTTTTCCTGATTTTCACATGATGGTTTTGAACGCGGAGGAAAACCGGTTGGTTCCGAATTGATTTGAAATCTGGGCTCGATAACTGTGTTTTGTTTTATTGGTTATAACAAAAATGGGCGCGTTTGGGGTCCGGGTCAGCAACTAGGCTGCGTTTGGCTCAACAGCCACCGAGTAGGATGCGTTTGGTTTGCTGAGTTACACCCAAGGAGTGTTTGGTTTGGCTGTTAAGGGTGCGTTTTGTTTTGCACCATAATTATTTTGATTATTTCGTTATATTATCAATTGGTTATATGTGATGAAAATCTAATGAAACTTGCGACGTCTAAGTATAATATGTTATTAATATTAAAACGGGATTGATATTAATGTATAAGCGATACTAGATATAGTTTAGACGAGTTTTGAACTAAAAACGGACTTTGGCGCGTTTTGTAACGAATAATTAAGAGCAGAAAACGAAACATGGGATTCGGGATTCGAGATTTTGAAAAGATCGATTTTGGTTTACAAAATATAATGAATTATATTTTTATGGACGTTTAGACATAAAACGGGACTTGTAACTCCCAATAACGAAGAAACTGGAGTGAAATCGGAATATACACTTTAATAGAAAATAAGTTATTTTTAATATATTAAATCTGACAGATCTATTAATTAAACGATTTGAGCACTTTCGAGTCCGTTTCAGCCTTCCGGCGAAACACGAAAGTTGTTCGTAATGACGTTTTACTTTGCCGCGAGGATTGTCAGTTTTAAAATTAAGACATAGCGGGTCAAAACTAAAGGTCGGTTGATCTATTATTTCAATTAATTATATTTAAGACCACTGTTCGGTTCTAAAAACGGAAGGTCTAAAAATAGTAACTTTCGGTAAATATTCGACATAAGCTATGATTGGACGGAAAATAGTATATATTCATATAATATACTAAGGGTTAAGGTTTAAAGACGCGCAAGTGGATTTCTCATCACATGTATATATGTATGTATACATATTAAAATATGTATGATTTCGTCGTTACGATGTACGCATCGTTGATCGTATTTAATACGTGTATTATAATAGAGCGACATAATTATAGGTCGTGGCCGAGATCGTTGCAGATTCGGTTGTGATTTATTTGGATTATTTGATCGTGGTCTTTGATCAAGGTGAGTTTATAGCTCCCCTGTTTTTACTCGTTTTACATATATTTGGGGTGAGAACATGCTTGTTTGCAAATGCATTTACATGGTTGATTACAAATTGGTTTACATACTTATTTGCATAGCTCGCTATGGGATACATTATTTGACTTCATTTTTGGTCACAAATACATACTTTACATTTGAAATGATTACGGATTAGCTTAGGCGGATTGAACTGATAACAACAAAATTACTGCCCGGGTGTTCTTGGAGGGGACACCGGTAACGGGAGTACATATTTTTACTTTACTGCCCGGGTGTTCTTGGAGGGGACACCGGTAACGGGAGTATATATTCTTTAAATCACTGCCCGGGTGTTCTTGGAGGGGACACCTGTGATGGGTACATACAAGTCTACGTCACAGCGTCATGAACTGTAAATCACTTGGAGGGTGAGCGCGAATGTTATGAAATAGATCTATTCGGGTGTGGATCCCCGTTCGGGTGATTAGCTATCGCCGGTAACGAACGTTATAGCATGTTGTCTGCGCGCATGTTATGAAATAGATCTATTCGGGATTGACAACCCCCGTTCGGGTGACTAGCTATCACTGGGAACGAACGTTATAACATGTCGGATCACGTTGGGACTACAGGGCCCCCCGACAAATACATACTTGGAACATTTTGGTGACATTAAATTGGTCATAGCATTCTTATAATCTTTGGGATAAGATTGTTACTTTTTGGTGACATAAATTTGTCATTGCATTCATTATAATCTTTAGTAGATAAGATTTTGGTACTTTTGGTGACATAAAATGTGTCGTGCATTCTTTATAAATCTTTGGGATTTTTACATGGTACTGTGATGATACAGTGGACAAATACATTCAGTTGAAACTTACATTCATATTTAAACTAATCTATGAACTCACCAACTTTAATGTTGACACTTTTAAGCATGTTTTTCTCAGGTGAATTAGATGCTTGGATTATTTGATGTGCATTGGAGTCTTTACATTCAAGTTTTTCATGGTGATGCAATTATGGGACAACTATTATTTTGATTTCAGAAAATCAACGAGATTGTTTTACAAACGACACTTTTTAGAGGTCGTTCTCTTGTATCTAGCGCTGTGTATTATGAAGTAGCACCCCATGTGGTATTCCGCTGCGTTGTATGATTTTTGGGGGTGTTACAGATTCTCCAAGTGTGATTTTTGGATCGGTATCGTATGATTTAATATCTCATTATCCTTCTCATAGTTTTATTTTCTACCTAAATACCATTTTGATATCATGTTTTATGCTTAAATAGGATGATTTATAATCATCTTATTGAAATGAATTAGGACGCTTTTTCATTTGAATAAGGAATTATAAACTTCCGAACTATGAATTTATAAATTCTCAATTACAAGGATTAGGACGCCTCTGTTTGTAAATGACAAATTATAAAATGAAAGACATAAAAGTATGGCATTCGTACAAACAAGTTTCTTCAAATCCGTTTGTACAAATAAATTCTTTTTCTTTACTATCATCATTACCTTCATATGATTAAATCTCTAGTCACCATCTGTTCATTTCCAAAATTTATATCCAACATGATTTGCATCTCTCTTAAAAATCATAATCATTTCTTAACATCACTCCGGCATTCAGCTAAATCTCGGAACCAGAAATAATTCAAAGAAACCACTGAAAAGATAATGCAAATTTCGTCAAACACTTGCAAGCTGTAAGAAATCGACAGAAGAAGTTACACCAAGTGTAAAGAATGAAAGCCTCCAAAATTTCAATGTGACAATCGTGAAAGTATCAACCCCGCAAGAGTATCTTTCAAATTGAAAACGAAGGAAAGCTTAATTCCCTGATTAAATTGGACCATTCAAAATTCTTGAACGAATTGGTCCAGTGGCATACAAACTAGAGCTTCCTGAAAAGCTTAGTAGTGTCCACAATACTTTCCACATTTCAAATCTCAAGAAGTGCTTATCCGACGAATCTCTCGTTATTCCAATGAAAGAACTTCATCTCGACGACAAACTCAACTTTGTAGAAGAACCAGTAGAAGTTATGGACCGTGAGATCAAGCAACTCAAGCGAAGTCGTATTCCTATAATCAAAGTGCGATGGAACTCTAAAAGAGGACCAGAGTTTACATGGGAACGCGAAGATGAAATTCCGTGCTAAATATTTTCATCTGTTTTCAATCATCTCTTCGAAATCCAATTAAATCTCGGGACGAGATTTCTTTAAGGGGTGGAGACTATAACAACCCGCAATTTTCATAAATGTAAATATCCATCTATTAAGTTAGATGATGTACAATCTATCAGTTAAAATTACCTCAGCTTTTCAGGAAATTTTTCGCTTTATTACATTATAACATTACTTACTATTGCCCCAATAATCAATAATGCAACTTTTTCTGCATAACTAAAATTTAACTGGGCTCAGGGCAACCTACATATGACAATCCTATCTTCATATATGTCAAAAATCACCATAATATAACAATCAATATCATAATATCAGTTTTATTTTACAAAGTACATTATTCCTATACATGTACCATTGCAACGATATATCAAAACGTGCTTTAAACAAATATCTGAATGCCGTCTACAACCCTAATTCCATGAGGATTAATCATCTAAATTGAATGCCAACTACTAAACATATACAAGGCAATTATAACATCTCATTTGAAATATAAAATCTCTTCAAGTTAAAGTACAAGTCTCTAAAAGCTCAATGTACAAGTCATTAAGCATGATCTCCAAAATAGCCGTTTTACCTCTGTTTTCATTCTAATTTCTTCACCATCACTTGTGTGAAAGCTACTACACTCATTCTATAATGTATAAACCCTAAATATTCTATTCATAAACTTTCATACATCTTTTTGTACTCAAAACCCTAATTCAAAACCCTAAACCCTAAAACCAAGCTAGATTCTAAACCATGATACGTTTCCTTCAAATTTTATCCATTGAAACCTAACCAACTCTCAATAAGTTTTATATTAATAACTTAATTTAATGACATAATCAAATCATTTTCAAAATCAATCATTCCCATCCATCATTTCATCATTCTACTTCAATTACACAAGAAATAAATCCAGGAAACCCTATGTGTACCCTAATTGTGATTTTAACCCGTTTACTCATTTTCAGACCATCTTATTCTCAAGTAAGCAACCAAGAGTCATTGTAAACCAATAAAATGAGTTTACAAAACCTATTTATCCATCGTTACCATCCTTTTTCTTCAACAATGTATGAGAATTAACAAAGCAAAAAACAATAACAAGCCTTATATGAACCCTAATTCAAGCTACCGTCTATTCTTTCAATTTCAACCCATTTTTACGAAAACCAACGATCAAACTTCATTGATAATACTTTATTTAAGCTCTAGGATCTATATTCCATCATTCCTAATCAAGAGTATGAAAAATATAAACCAAGAAAGTCAAGAAAACCCTAAACATGCCCTAATCAAACCCATGACCTCATCTCTTCAATTCTAATCCGTTTTAACCCAAACCAATTGATAATCTTTGTTAATCCTTCCTATATCAGACCTTGGCTACATATATTAACTATCCTTAATCAAATACACATGAAATAAAAGCTTGAAAACTTGTTAAAGTTTCATAACCCAATTCATGCTCATTTTCCATTTTGATCCAAAACCGTACACCCGAAACCCTAATTTCGCGTTTTTCTTAAAACTAAATGTTATAATGGTTAAGTATTGTTATAATCTATCCTAGCATGCTTAAATAATGTTAAAATAACCACTTTATTGATTAATGAAGGAATTTGAACTTAAAACCCGCGCGTTTACGTTTTGAAACCCTAATTTGACCCATTTTACTTCCTAGCTTAACGAATCGTTATTTTAAACTTGTGTTGCGTTAAAACTTCATATTTTAGTTTATTATAACTTATAAATGTCTATTGAAATGTTAAACTAAGCTTGCATGGCAATTTGGACATGTTTTGTAATTATAATCCATGCAAGGGGTATATATCGTAATTTTCAGAAACTTATAACTAAAAGGACTAAAAGTGTCATTTTATCAAAGTTATAACTACAAGGGTCTATTATGTCACTTTTTAAAGTACAAGGTTTACTTGGTATATCTTTTAAACTTGAGGGACCAAAGTCGTAAAAGTGCAAACTCTAAGGGTATATTCTGCCACTTTTCAAACTCAAGGGTCTAAAATGTAACATTTTGAAAAAGTATAAAAACACATTTAAAACATTACCAGACATAACTTTAATTAACGCTTGACGTGCTTAACATTTCCAGATATTGAATAAAATGCTTAAAACCGCTTATGTTATAACTATTATATCATTTATCATCAATGTGCTTTCAAAAATCATGTCCCGGATTCATATCATACCACAATACTAGGGAGCTTCATATTAAGGAGTTTCATCTTGGTATTACGTTCTGACTGAGTTGTTGGGTTTACGATTTAAAGTGCCCTAGCTCCTCAAACGTTTACTGAATGACTTCTGAATTATGATAGTCCCGTAACGGTGAGAAATATAATTTTAATATCAAAACCGACATCAATGTAAAATCTTACATATTCAATCAAACTAAAACTTGACATATATTACCCCAGGTTGCCCGTGACGAAGCCGTTACTATTCATTTCATATACATTGCTATCAATTTCCCTATAACTGTTCAGGTGAGTTCATAGCCTCGCATTTCAATATTTCAAATGTTTTATAAACCCGCGAGGGGGATACATGCTATAAACATGAATGCAATTATTTCTGTATGCTATTTCAATTTACTATTGCCTAAGTAACTGCTTTGCCTTTAAGTCCCCATAATCATGAACCATTAATTACTCTCCATAGACAAGCGTGAATGAGAGTGAATAAATCTATTATGGTTTGAACTCCTCGTTGTTTACCCAGTTACGAGTAACCAATTGCACATCATTAGAAATCACGCGGGTATTTTGGCAAGGTACCCTCATGGCTATAAACGTATCCCCATACCCTAAGGACTACAGATTCATAGCTAATGGGCAATAAATAAATATGTTTTCAATACTGGGTGTATATCAACGTAACCCAAATATCGCATTTGCATTAAATTATATTACTTAAACCTATGGATTCACTCAACCTTTTGTGTTGACTTTTTAGCATGTTATTAATCCTCCGTTAACTAATGGCACGGAAGTGGCGAGGACATGAATATGGAAAAACCGGTTATCATTCAAACTTTTATTGTATAGATTTTTTTGGGAACCTCTCGTTTTGTAAAAACCTGAAGAAATAATGATGATAACTTATTTTCAAAAACGACTCTTTTTTATTCGTTTTCTATGATTATGACTGTTGTACCTTTAAGTAATACCCCAGATTAGCTTCCGCTGCTATATGTAAAAATGGGGGTGTTACAAATGCAACTATGCTCTAAGTTGAGCACAACTAGTCCACATGGTCATCATCAAAAATGAAATCATACCATGACTAGTATTGAGTGTCATCTTAATTCGATTTAGCATCCGTGTACACAAACAACCCCATGCTTTTAAAATCCATAAACAATGAATATTCTCTTAATAATGTTTGGCACCTCATGAACTTTAAGCTCATTGGTTTATTCTAATTGCACAATAAATTGTTGCAATATATATCCTTAGATTTTCATTATTATGGACAAATCCATAATCTAAGAATATTTCAAAATCCAAACATATTCTATTAAAATATTCAATTCAATGATTATCTAATAACTTTCGATTAAATACCAATGTTGTCAAATCATCTTGCATTCATGCATGATACAACTATTCATCTACACAATATAATATACATAATGAATCCTTTAGTCTAATTCAAGATTTCATTAATGTTCTATCTTATCAAAAGAAGTCTATCCATTTAGATTTCTAAATGGTATATCAAATTATGTTAGATTTATATACCGCATATGTTCATAGCAATAAACAAATATTTCAAGGTTGTATGTTTTATTTCCTAAATCTTTCAGGTGAAGAAAACCTGAACATAATACTCCCACTAGCTTTTAGAAATACTCAGGAGTTATCTTTATTTAACAATAAACATAAGATTATTCTCCTAGATGCTTACAATAATCCATACTTGGATTATTGCCGCTTATACACTTCATAAAGATTATATGAATTCATAAACTCCTTTGATTACTAATCGTCCTTGTAATAGCAATCATTCAATCCTTATATAATTAATGCGCATAGAAAAAATATTTAATCACAATCAATTGCTTGAGTATGATTAAAAACCTATCATAATGCTTGCATTAAATATGTGTACAACATTGTCCTTATGAGTTTGAAACCAAGAACCAAACCACCTGGGTTTTTCTTCTCTTTGAAGGAACTCATTTTTACTTCACAGTATAACTGTTTAGTTAAAGATCAATCAAGTTCCAAAATAGATTACCTTTGTGGATAGCATCTTAACATTCATAGTTTGAGTCATTTATCAAATTCAAATTCAACAATGCATATTAATGGTTTCATCATGATACCAAACTCAAAATTCATAATCAACTTTAAACCAGTTTGGTAGATACAGACCATGATCCTGTGACTCATATTCCTCAATATTGATATATAACATTTATCAATCAAGTATTTGAGGTATCCTTGCGGATCTATGAACGAGAATTATATCATTATGAGGTTTAACATTTACATGTAAAGCCTCGATATGATATTCACTAGTGTGTTTAAGAAGGTTATGTATTTTGTATTTTTATCTCTTTAAGATCTAAAAACACTCTCACTTGCTTTTTGTAATTAAAGACTCTTCTATAATTACTTATCATGTAGAGTAGCAATTACAAGATACATTGACAGTTCCTGAGTTTAGTTTGTTAATGTCATTCGTTATAAGACTTTTAACAAATTAAGAACTTCAATTTTAAGACTTAAAAGGGAGTCATCATATTTCATAATTATGATGGTGTCTTATTTAACCTTCTAGGTTGGAGTCTTATTTGAGTATATACTAGACATACTCAATTTCAAACCTTGACAGATTTTGGAGGTAAAATATTTAAGTTATCAAAATCAAATAATTTCAAAGAATTTGATTCAAAACTCTAGACATACCATGAATACGTGGTATTCTATGAGTAATTTTATTGTGAGACTTTATCACAATCTTTTAAATAACTTTATACTCTTTAGGTCACGTACTTATCAATTGTGTCAAACCAAATTGAATAGATAGTATTTAAAAAACCTATTTGCATGCAATAATGTATACGGCTTTAACTAGTTCAAGAACTCTACCCATGTTAACTATACATTATTTTGCCTTTGAACAATTCAAGGACTTTTGTTCATGTCATAGCCAGAAGATATAACTTACTTTATGTTATAAGTCTTTCAACTATTAAAGGACTTCATATTTATTAATTTACATTAAACATAAACATATTTAACTAAAGTAACTGTGAACATCATCACTTTACTTTAATATAATACCAAGTGTAAACAAGATACTGTCAAATTTGGGACATTCCAAGAGCACATAAACCTTTTACTCGAAGTAGTCTTTAAATCAAGATTACTTCATTATTTTGGACATTCTAAAAAACACATAAACATTTTACCTGAAGTAGTCTTTAATTCATATCTCAACATATTTTCTCTTACCTTATGGTCAAGAGAAACACAATAAAGATTTCTCCCACAGTTGCAAAAAAAAAAAAAATGGCACACAACACATACATTGTAGTTAAAACAACAACAACATTGGTTTTTATATATATGTACAATATGATAGTGTCACAGATATTAGAGTTACAAGTAGATATTGAACCACTTTGTTTAATAAGAAATAGTGCACGACTATCTTTAAAAACATTAGTGTCTATAGTTGAAAAATCATGCATTATCTCAAGACAAGCGATAAATAATCTTGGTTACTAACAAGATAATAAACCTTGTAGCTCCCAGTGAAATAGACAACGTTACATTAATGTCTTGTTTAGAAATAAATCACGATGCTCCCACTGGATTTGACAACATTGCAAGTGTTCCATAACCAGTGAAAACAAATAGTGAAACTATTTATTTCCAACTTTCTTTGAAATCTTAATTAGTAGAAATGTACTAGAATTTCAAAAAATTTCTACTATGTAGACAAGGGACTATCCATCAATGCTATTTATTAACTTGAAAATTAGGCATGCAATTTTTTCCTTAATTTTGATTAAGACAAACAACTAGATACATTATCCTAGTTTGCCTTTATCACTTTTGCGGTAGTATTAGTATTTTCTAATCAAGAACTCATAAAGCATCTTACATTAAGATGTTATCATTTGATAGCTTTAAGAACATGTTCTCTAGTTATTCATATGTCTTATATGTTTCAACGTATTCACCACTGAATGAGGGTGATGAAAACTATATGAAAATATAAGTCCATGCAAACTTCTTAACATTTATGTTTGCTATGAGTTTTGATACATTATGACAATTCCAATCTTCCTAATATAACAATTCCAGATCAAGAAAGAAGATAGGAATTAAGCTCCTCTGTTCCTTACAATGAAAGGAGTCTCGGTTTTGACTTCTTTCAAGAAAGAAACCAAACCATATATTTTACGTTATAATCGTTGCATTAATACTATCAATAGAATCGCAAAATTCAATTTTTTAGGATTTTCGATAATATTCCTTAGAGAAAATTAACTACCCATGTTTAAAACAAATTAAATAGATAATTTTTCTAAAAGGCTAGGATCCAACTTGACATAACCACCATCACATCAGTTTGATCTCTAGCAATGGTGCATTCAAAAAGTAATTGACGATTAATAATTTGCCACCATGTAAATTCCTAAACCTTTATGGACTTACTTTATTACAATAATATACTAGTAAGCATGTTTCATCCCATCTATGCCTCAAGTTTAAGGTCTCACCACTAAACCGATTAAGTCATCCAATCAAGAACTGTGATTATGTAACACTAACGTCTCACGAAAAAGTTGTATACACACCTTGGGATTACAATCGTAACACACATCCTCCACACATACCAAAAAGCATCTGCAAGTGTTCTTACAAATTGGATGACAATAGCTTATTTAAAAAGGGTATGATATTTGTCGTGACAAATATGTACGAAGAAGCATGCATACATCTTCATATCATAGATTTTAATAAAAAACTTTACTCAATTAAGTTATTTATTATGGTATCACGTATTTTCTATACATCTAATGTATAAATAGTGTTACCTTTTAATTATTGACGATTCAACGTGTTTTCAAAACTTAAAGATTTTATATTTTATCGCCTGAAAAGGTTAAAGAATGGTTAAAAACCATTCAAACCCCCTCTAACCATTTGTGACTTCCTAATTGGTAATCAAGGTAAGTGAAACAGTAGAAACTAATAAGGGGGTTAATATTTACTGGTTTAATTTGTCAATTTAAAACTTTGCTTAAACATTGTTAGATTCGAGTTGTATGTCAATCAAATCAACAATATGATTCACAACAAAAATATCAAATATAATGAACAAAGAAACACTAACACTAAAGAGATAGAGAAAGAAACGATCAAACAAGACACCAAGATTTATAGAGGTTGGCAAAGAAGCACCATCGTTACCTACTCCACTCGAGATTTCACTATGTCAACAAGCTGCCTTTAGGCGGAGAAAATCGTTTACATGTTGCTTACTTTCTTTTCCGACACTAAGCTAGATGTCGAGTCCTAATCTTAGCAAGAACCAATCTAAGACTTCACAAAGTCTTTATATACTCACAAGATATATACCCTTGGATTGACACACAATCCAAATAACACCAATACACAATTTATGCTATTGGATCTACGCTCAATCCAATTTACCCCAACAACACAAAGTAAATGTAATGAAGATATGTGATCTTGAGGAGGAAGAGAGAGATCACTTGATAACAAATCGTATGTAGAAGAATACTATTTTTCTTCTCTTGCACTTAATTGAGAAAGAAGGGAGGAAGAAAGAATTATCACTTGAAAAAAAGATCAAATATGTTAGTGATCAAGAGATGTTTTTAGAAAAGAAAGGAAGATAGATGAGAATAACAGATCTGCAAAAAAAATTTGTGGCAAGTAACGTTCCTAATTTTTTTCAGATGGGTGTGGGCTCCAGTATTTTATAGCACAAAAAAGAGTCGTTGTACTGACGGTGGTCCCGGCCGTCCCTTATATATAAGGGGGCCGCCAAGCCTATAAGGGGGCCGCCGTAGACTACGCTCCCCTTTTTGTCTTTTTGTGGGGAAAAGTTATCAGTTTTTAAAACCTGCCATTAGGGGTCGAAAATCTATATTCAAATTAAAATAATTTAATAAAAATTTCTTTATAAATAATTATTTTGTGTTATATTTTGTAAAAAAACATTAACTTTTTTAAAAATAAAGGTTTAGGAACAAAAATTACTTTTCTTGATCACTAATCCATGATTGAATGATGTTTATCTATACCTTAAGTGATTAATCTTAGAAATAGAATTTTACGATTAGTAATTTATAAACGTTTAATTTTATCGTAAACGTTTTCACATTTTGGTTATTAATCAAAACATCTATAGGTACGAAAAATATAAATAACTTTTTTTTAAGACATATTTGGTATGAAAACATCTTCCCCCTTTTAATATAGACAAAACAAAAACTCATTTAGTATAAAATTGGAAGTTTATAAATTATTAATGAGTTAAATTCTATTTCTCCCCCTTTTTGTCGAATCCAAAAAGGTTGATCGTCGAGTTGTAGTAGAAGAAAAGAAATCGACGATTAAAGACTCCCCCTTGATGTATGCTCCCCCTTGTTCGGGTCAGCCAAAGGGATCGATCCTTACGATAGTTGTTTGCATCATAACAAGGTTAGAAATACAATGCCAAACCACATAGCATGACAAATACTTTTCAGTTTAACACTTGTATGTAAATAACAAAAGAAGAGTTTCATATCCACCAACAATAAACACATACCTCATTAGCACAACCAACTAATACATTCATGCAAAATAAAACTAGAGCTAATACAAGATAAGGAGACATAATACTACATAAGTATTAAATGATTCATGATGCATAGAGAATGACTTTTTAAACAAAAATGTCTTTGGATTTTCCATTATTAAGACATTTGAAAAAGATCTATGGTGGAGGTGGAAAATTGGTTGTGAAGGCGGTGGTTAGAAGATACTCAAGATGAGCAAACATGATGTTCATTTCATCTCGAAGGTTTGAGTAGAGGTTATGGTTATGGAAACAACAAATGCAAGTTGATCCATGATAGTCATGATAGTTGTAGTAGAGTCGATGCCTCATGATAGGAGGTTGAGGTGGTGGTGGTGATGGTGAAGGTAGACTTGAGAGATTTTCAAGAGGTGTGATTGGTAATAATGATAGAGTGATCCAAATAAGGAAGACTTTGAAGTGGTTGAGGGTTTAAAGGTCTAGGAGGGACATCCAATATGTTCTCAAGCAATGGGTTCAAAGGTAGAGGAAAGGTTGGTTCATTTGAGGATGGAGGTGAAATTTGAAGTTTTGATTGAAAAGAAGAAGATGTATTATCTTGGCTTGAGGAGGTTTGATTTATGGATGGAGTTTTGGATGGTGCATTTGGAGTAGTTGGAGATGAAGAATTGGTGGTAGGAGAAGGTGTAGTGGTGATTTCTTCATCACTAGAGATGTTGACAAATAGTTGTCTAGGAGGGATTATAGTTAGTTTGATTTTCTTGGAAGGGTTTGAAGAAGAAGTATTTATGGAATTCATGGTTGATTTTGGTTGAGGAAGATGAAGATGATAGGAATAAGAGGAGTTCATGATTTAAGGTGGAAGAAGTAAATTTAAGAGGTAAGGCATTTTGAAGTTTTAGATTCCAAAAAAATGTTTATCAAAAAGCAGAAATGAGCTAGGCCTAGATGGGATAATGGTCAACTGCACAGAAAATTAGGAGGTCACAGTGAAGAAATCCGTGACCTCTGACGGCGGTCCCATAAATACCCAGCGGTCCCAAATATATTGGGGGGCCGCCCAGTATTTAAAGGGGCCATTTTCTGGATTGAGGGAATTTTTCTAGTTTTTCTGTAAAACCTATATGAAAACATTTTCCTATTTTTGCAATTAATTCTATTTCATCATGAATCATCTGAGCCATAACAATCAAACATGTAAGACTAAGCATTCTAAATTCAATTCAAGAAGGCATACAAGTTGACAAGTTCATAAGCATGCATAATATATTAAACATAACCAAGGAGTATTAGAGTGCATGCAAGCATAGGTTTAGGATGATAAAATAGAATAATCATCCAAGGTAAGTGATGTTTCCCGTACTAAGTTTCTAGCAGATGGCATAAGATCAAATATCTAAGCATAGTAGATTATTAAATAGTATAGATAATAATGTTTTAAAGCAATTTTTCTCATTGCTCACTTCTTTATGTTCCTCCACAACCTTTTAAGACTTTTTCCGATTGACCTTACTCAGCCACGATGCTCATCTCATAGTTGTACTTGACGGTTGATGATTTCGGTTTTGCGGGTGTAAAATGGTTCAAGTTCAAGGTCAATGTTAGGTGGGTTTTGAAAGACTTGAGGAACTTGATTGGTTAGGGAATTGACATAACGAATGGGGGGAAGGAGTGCTTGCACGTGAGGTCCCTTCATCATTCCCATCATCATCATCATCGTTGAGATGAGATGAGGATGGTTGATCGAAGGCGAAAGACGAAGAAGTGGAATGACGACCTCTTCTCGTGCCACGATCCCTTCTTGGTTTTCGCTCTAGTTGAGCGGCAAGAGGATTCATGACACGATCGTACAAGACATAAGACTCGTTGTGCAACTCGGGATATTCAATCATGATGAATTTAAACAAGCGAGTTAATAGCATACCATAGGGTAGAATTAATCTAGCTTGCTTAGTGAACCACTCCATTCGTTTTGCCATGAAGTAGGCAAGATTGAATTTTTCAGAGTGTACGTCACAGTAGAGCATAAAACAAAGACACGCGGGAACATGATCCCGATTACCCCCAGACAAAAGAAATTTTCCCAGATGATTTCCTCTAAAGGTTTCAAAGTTGGTATGATTTCATGAGTGAGAATTTGATAATCAAGAACATCAATTTCTTCCTCATGACGGATGCGACGGACTTGACATTCTCGATTAATTCGAATAGACGAAATGATGTCCTCGATGGAAGGAGGATTGGTTTGATATGGACCATCCGAAGGGATACCATATACCAACTCATCGAGTCTCCACCTATCGGTAAAGACACATGCTCCTTCACAGGGAACGTCAAGAATTTGAGCAAAATTTTCAAGAGAGTAGGAGAACAGTTGATTTTGAATTACAAATTCGACAAACATTTGACCTTCATCGGAATAACTCAAACGATATTGACTATAAAACTCGAGAATAAAACGAGGACAGACTTGTTCATTAATTTCAAGAAGACACTCAAATTCGATAAAATGAAACAAAGACCGAACATAGTTTAGATCCGTAAAGTTATCAAAAACCACCCGACCCTCGTGAATGTAACGTTTTTCAAGGTTTTTTTGTTTTTCTTTTATTGGAGAACTGAATTCATGTGACATTATAGGGATATAGTGTCTTGTATTTTTGTAATCTTCAGAAGATTTGTGAGGCATTGTCACCTAGAATAAGACAACCAAGATCACATTTTGATTGTATTTTACTTGTATTAATGTTTTGAGTTTGTGCCTAGTGTGTGCCTATATGCAAACAATGTGGAGTAACGATTAACTCGACCTAAATATAAGATCCTAAGAGTTAATTCAAAACGCTACTTAATTTGATTTTGCTCAACCAAACAAGTCGAAAAATACAAATGAATTATGCATCTCGAAGTTTGTTCATGAGATCATTATGCATGTGTTTGAAAACATTTTTGGTTTGTATTAACAATGCATAACAACAATTTTATTATGTTCCTAATGTGAGTGATTTGAAAATAAAATTAGGGTTTTTGTTTGAAATTAATTTTTCTACAATCTTACTAATGTGTGCAAATCCTATATCTATGGGAAACATATTAGTTGTACATTGTATCCTAGTAGTTCTAATTGAACAAAATTGAAAGAAAAATCAAAAATCCCCAATTTTAATTTTTTGTGTTCATAATGAACCGTAGACTCAAATTGAAAGAAAATAAGTAAAATGACTTACGATTGATGATCTTTGAGATGTTAGGAATGATTATTGGTGTTGATTTGATCTTCAATTAAGGTTTTTATGGTTGGATTTGAGTTTTGGTATGTTTTGGGTCGTGTTCGTTGCACCAGCAGGTAAAGGGGGTGTTTGTTTTTGTGTTTTGAGAAAATTTTGACTAAGTGTTCATATTTGGGTCATGCTGATGGCGGTCCAATATTTACCCGGTGGTCCCAAATATATTGGGGGCCGCCTATATGGGGGCCGCCCTTAGGCAATGATTTTGAACTTAATTTTGACGAAAATTTTGCGAAAGAGGAGTGACTTTTTAATTTGCATTTTGCGAATTAAACATGCTTAAAGTACTTCGGATGGAGTATTTAAGTTGTCACTACACAAAATAAAACACGGACTAGAATTGAGACAGAAGAAATAGAAGCGGGCTAATATGATTTATAGAATGTGTTCCATCATTCCTAAACCAAGACGTAGATAGTTAAACGATTCACGTTTAAGGGGTTTAGTAAGAATATCAGCGATGTTGTCGATGAACGGCACTTTTTTGATTGAGATATGTCCTTTTTGGACATTATCACGAAGAAAGTGGTGACGTATTTCGATGTGTTTGGTACGAGAATGTTGCACCGGGTTTTTGCTAAGGTCAATCGCGCCTTTGTTGTCGCACATGATGGGAACGTCGTCGAGTCGTACGTCGTAGTCGATGAGAGCTTGTTTCATCCATAGTGCTTGTTGACATGCCTTTCCGGCGCTTACGTATTCGGCTTCGGTAGTGGATATAGCAAGAGCGGTTTGTTTCTTCGAGAACCAAGATGTCAAACAACATCCCACGAACGTACAAATACCGCTAGTGCTCTTTCGGTCCACATAATCTCCCGCATGATCAGAGTCGGCATATACTACGGTTTCTATGCCGGTCCCCTTAGGATACCATAATCCTAAGTGCGTAGTGCCTTTAATGTATCGGAAGATACGCTTAACCGCTTCAAGGTGAGAGGTTTTGGGAGCCTCTTGGAAGCGGGCACAAAGGCAGACACTAAACATGATATCGGGCCTACTTGCCGTTAGGTATAATAAACTACCTATCATGCCTCGATACTTGGTACTATCTACCGACTCACACTCTTCATCTTTCGTGAGTTTAGTATCGGAGGACATGGGGGTTTTCATTGGTTTAGAATCTTCTAGACCAAATTTCTTAAGCATTTCGTTAATATACTTAGATTGATTAAAGGATATACCATCTTCCATTTGTTTAATTTGTAATCTAAAGAAGAAGTTAAGTTCAGCCATCATGCTCATCTAGAACTCGTTATGCATGATTTTTGCAAATTCATGACACATGTCTTGACAAGTCGAACCTAATATGATGTCATCGACATATATTTGAACAATGATGAGATTTGAATTTTTCTTCTTAGTAAAAAGAGTGTTATCTACCATTCCCATTTTATATTCATGTTTAATAAGAAAAGCTTTTAATCTATCATACCAAGCTTTGGGTGCTTGTTTAAGACCATATAAAACTTTCTTTAATTTATAAACATGATCTGGTTTTTTGAAATCAATAAATCCCGAAGGTTGTGCCACGTATACCTCCTTATTGATAAAACCGTTCAGGAATGCAATTTTTACATCCATTTGGAATTGTTTAAAATCTAAGGCATAAACATAAGCTAATAATATTCTAATGGACTCAAGTCTAGCAACCGGGGCATAAGTTTCATCATAATCGATGCCCTCTTGTTGGTTGTAGCCTTGAGCAACTAACCTAACCTTATTTCGAGAAACAACACCGTTCTCGTCTAACTTATTTCTAAACACCCACTTAGTTCCTATAATTGTCATATTCTTAGGTTGTCGAACTAACTCCCAAATGTCGTTAGTAATGAATTGATTTAATTCTTCTTGCATGGCGACTATCCAACTTTAATCTCCTAAAGCTTCATTTACCATTTAGGTTCTATAGTTTGCATATATAAAACAATTGAAGTTACTTTGGTTTGGGGCTGTGACTAGGGTTCTTTGGGTTAAGGTTTCATGACATGTTTTAATGGATGGTTCCTAGTTCCTTAACGTTGACTATTCATCAATTCTTTAAAGTTTCATCCACAATGTATTTTCTAGGTTTTATTTTTGGTGACCTTTAATTGCTTCTTCTTCATCTAAGTCATCATCCACCAAGGATGATGTCTTAAAGGGTGGAGGAGTTTCATCGAATGCCACGTTAAGTGATTCTTTAACTTTTCTAGTGTGTTTATTTAGGATGATGTAGGCTTTACTATTTTGAGAATAACCTAAAAAGACATCTTCGTATGACTTTGGGTCAAACTTGGTAAGGTAGTCTTTGGTATTTAAAATGAAGCACTTGCTTCCAAACACTCTAAAATAGTCAAGAGTAGGTTTCCTACATCTCAAGAGTTCGTAAGGTGTTTTTCCTAGAATGGCTCTAATGAGAATTTGGTTGAGAATGTAAGTTGAAGTATCTACGGCGTTACACCAAAACTTTTTTGGCGACGATTGTTCATTCAACATAGTCCTACTCATTTCTTGAAGTGTCCTATTTTTCCTTTCGACCACGTCATTTGATTGAGGAGTGCGTGGAGCCGAGAAGTTATGTGTAATACCGTTGGCATTACAAAACTCTCCAAATTGCACCTCATTATTAAATTCTTTACCGTGGTCGGTTCTTATTAACACTATTGAACAACCTAATTGATTTTGAATTTTCTTACTAAATATTTTGAATTGATCAAAGACTTCGGTTTTATCCTTAAGGAATCTAGTCCAAGTATACCTAGAGTAGTCATCTACTATGACTAAGGTGTAGCGGTTTTCTCCGTAACTCCGTACGGCGGATGGACAGAAGAGATCTATATGGAGAAGTTCTAAGCATCTAGTCGTTGAGACTATATTCTTAGCTTTGTGACTAGCATGAGCTTGTTTTCCCATTTTGAAAGCATCACAAAAATGTTGATCAAACTTAAGCTTAGGTAGGTTTCTAACTAATTCCTTAGAGGCCAACGATTGAATGAGATGCATGTTTGTGTGACCTAATCTCCTATGCCACAATGTGGAATTTTCATCAATCGTTGCTAGACAAATTTGATCCTTTGGCTTATTTCTAATTTTTTCAAATTATGCCTTTCTTTCTAATACACCTCTAATGGACTTTACCGTCCGTAGTGATTTCACCTAATCATTTTCAGAGAAAGTTCACTCTAAACTTATTGTCCATATATTTGTCCTTTACTTTGCAAGTTAAATCTTATGTTATCAACATGTTTACTTTATCTTATTTTGAGAAAAGTTCATTAGAAAATCGTACTTTGCCAATGATGTTACGCGAGATTATCTACAAAAATGACATTACCTCTATTGTATGCCTTGTAAGTGGAGAAGAGTTTTCGGTTTCCCGTCATATGTTTAGAGCATCCGCTATCCTTGATCCATTCATCGGGCTTTAAGTCGACTCAAAGGCATATCTTACTTGATGCATGAGCTACAAGACACGTTTTGTCTTTGACCTTCTCATCATCTTCTTCACCGCTATCACTCCAAGAGCCTCTGACAAAAGCTCTTTGATTATTTTCTTTCAGTGGTTTTGGACATTCTCCAATAAGATGATTCGGGTCACCGCATCTAAAGCATTTTCTATCACTTTTACTGTTCTTGTCATCACAGACTCTATTTGGAAAAAACCCGTTTTTTTTTCTTTTTTTTTTTTTTTTTTTTTTTTTGGGTTCGTTCGAGGTTGTCTCACGAATCTACCTCTTCTTTTAAAGAACTTCTTGAAGTCTCTTACCGCCATGGCGTACTCTTCGTCTTCGCTACCGGAAGTCGAACACTCTTCATCACTAGATTCTTTCTTAGCCTTTAAAGCAATAGATTTCCTTTCAACTTTTGCTTTGACTATTTTGGAATCTTTCTTGATGATCATTTCGTGAACTTTGAGGTTCTCGATAAGTTCATCAAGAGATAGTGACGTTAAGTCTTTCGACTCTTCAATCGCCGTGACCTTTGCTCTCCATTTAGGATGTAGAGCCCTAAGAAACTTCCTTACGTAGTTCTTACTAGAATAACCTTCATCAAGAGCTTTAAGACTAGTAATAATAGTATTAAATCTAGCAAAAGCACTATCTATAGATTCGTTTTCGGAAATGACGAATTGTTCATATTGTTGAACCAAAAGGTCGATCTTATTATCTTTGACTTGGCTATTACCTTGATGGGTGATTAATAAAGTTTTCCAAATTTCTTTTGCCGTATTACACATGAAAATTCTTTCATATTCTTTTCTAGGCAAAGCATTGTAAATAACCATTTTAGCTTCATTATTTTTCGCAAGTTTCTTTTTGAGATCATCGGTTTGTTTTTCAAAAGGGATAACCTCATCTAATTTGGTTTCCGGATTTTGTACAATAGGTTGAAAATCACCATTGGTAATAACATGCCAAAGATCTAGATCTTTTGATTTAACATATGTCTCGAATCTATTTTTCCAATAAATAAAACTATCGCTTTCAAAGAGTGGTGGTCTTTGCATAGATTGCCCTTCTAGATATTTGTCGGAATCCATAGATCGATCCAAGCTTTAAAATACAATATATTTTAAAAATCTTGTGTGACCTTGCTCCTGATACCAATTGTAGGAAACTAGAAGAGGGGGGGGGGGGGGTTGAATAGTTTACTGGTTAATTATCCGTTTTAAAACTTTTGCTTATAAAATGGTTTGATTCGAGTTGTATGCCAATCAATCAACAATATTAATCACAACTAAACTTGTTAGCCTCAAAATATTGAGTCGAACATGAAGTTCGTTCATTATGTATTTAAGTCTCGGTCAATCAATTAGTTAATGTTGTAATAGTATAATATCGGGAATCGGGCTCGATAGTTAATCTAATATTGTATATGTTTCGGGTTTAATCCCAAGCAAAACCCGAGCCCGGGTCCTAGTTAAATATCTCGCGCGTCATTTAACGCGACGGGGTATATAAACTCTTTTCTATTTAGAAAAGAGTTAGTTGTTCATTTCTAAATTAATTCCTTTTCCTATATTCTCTCATCTCTCTCTCTTCTTTCTCTCTCTAAAGAAATCAACTCATCTCCTCATCTCTTTTCTTGATCTAATTTCGTGTTTAAATATATGAAGTAAAGTGTTACGGGATCCTACAATTGGCATCAGAGCAAAGGGTGGATTGGTAGTTTGAATTGTGTGGTTAATAAGATCATAATTCGCCTTTTTTTTTTTTCCACCTGGCTTATTTTTGCTCTAATAAAACCCATGGCTCAAAATCATTGTTGAGCTCATTTGGTTGTTAATCGTGTTGTATTCCTTGTTATAAATGCAAAGGTGGGTTCATGTGTTGCCACTAAAGTATTTAATGGCTCAAGATAGAAAACTAAGCATCAAAAGGTTCAATTTTTTTGTGTGTTCTAAGTGGAGGGTTGGTTCGTATGTAAAGATCAACAAGGAAATACATGTTGATGTATGTTTAATCGTCTTATACCCACTTAGTATTACAATAGTGCTTAGTTTCGTGAGTAAAATAAATGTTCATTTGGTTTGATTTTATGCTCAATTTACTTGAAATCTTCATGGCATGTTTGACTAATTTATGTATTTTCTTGCGGCGGGTTGACAAGTTAGGGACAAGATCCTTGATTTCCGGAATGTGTACGGCGGTTTGCCTTGGTCAATGGCGAAGTTGAGTTAATAATAATATTTATAGGCGGCGGTTTGCATTATTGCTAATATAAATAAATAAATACATAGATGACCGACTCACACACCCTCCCCCATCAATAACTTTTCACTCTCACCCCAGATGATCATCAAAATCGCCACATACAATGATAGATAGAGAGAGAGAGACTTCAAATTATTTCACATCCCCTCCCCTCCCCTACTCCCACCCCCACAGCTCTCCCGCCACAGCAGAGATATAGATGAGATAGATGATGTGAGTATGATTATGAGATGAGTATAGTGAGATCAGATTGTGACTAAATCCACATCCCCCCCCAACAAAAACCCCCCCCCCCACCCCACATAACCCCCTCCTTAGTGTATGTTACTGTTGTGTGAAATGTGTGTGTCCTGACATTGTGTGTCCCTTCCTCTCTCTCTCTCCTCCTCGCTAGATAGATAAAAAAGGTAGCTGTGTGTGTTGTGTGTATACTCTCTACACACTCTCTATACTATATCTCTATCTACCTCTCCAGAAAACAGTGTCCCCCCCCGCCCTGATGGCTAGAACGTTGCCTGAGTAGGTTGACGAACAGCATCGGTCTGTGCAGGTCAATGCCTATAGTTGCACCTTAAACCGAAAAACCGGCTATAGGCGAATAAAGTATAAGCAAATACGCTGATGATCTAGTGAGATGATTGCAGAATGTAAGATCTTAGACTCGCGCCGATCTTTGACTTACAGTACGCTCGCTGTTAAATCATGATAACTCACTCTCGCTTCGCACAGATCAGACCGACCGACGTAGTTACACAACTCGTGCCGCCGTTTTTTTATCAAAAAGACGGCTGCTTTAAGGTTATCGGCAACTCGCTGCTCTAGGTTTCCGGAATGCGAACAGCGTAGAGATTTTTAAAACAACGCGCACGTGGCTATTCCTGTGGGCGGGCTGAGGGTTTGTTTTGTCAGAGGCGGAAGGCCACGTGTGATCGGTTTTGTTTGAGTCTGTACTCTAATCGGGTATATAGCTATGTCGCGTTTGATTCAGTTAGGATTTGTGGATTTTGTTGTTTTTTTGTGTTGGTTCTATTTGTGTTTGGTGTTTTTTGTTTTTTGTTCTGTTACCTGCTTCAACTCGCCCACCCTAAAAGAACTCGCCCCCCACCAGGCCCCCCGCCTGGATACCCACATCATAAAACACCACCAAACAACCACCAACCACCACCCCCCAACCTATCCCCCCCCCCACCAACACCCCCCCCACCCCTTCCCCCCGTGTTTTAGCTGTCCTAGCGTACAGTGGTTAGTTCCCTATGGGTGTGGTATACAAAGGGGTATGGTGTATTGTTGTTTGATTTGGCCGTACGTTCATTGCATCACACGGGTTGTTTAAAATATTCTAGGCGGCGGAGTTAAGTGATGGAAACTAGCAGCGAGTTGCCATAACTAGCAGCGGTTTGTTTATTAAAAATCACGGCGTGCGGAGTTCGTGTAACTACTCGGCGGTTTTGGCAATTATTTAGGCGGCGCCGTTTTGGTCATAGGTTTCCGCAGCGGTTTGCTCAGTTACAGCCGCGATTTGCTTTATATTTATTGCAAGCGGTTTTTAGTTAAGTGAAGGCGGGGCGAGTTGTGTTAACTTAGCAGCGGTTTTGATTTATCAAAAAAAAATTTGATAATAGGGTGGGTTTAAACAAATTTTTGAGTCGACACTTTTTACGCGACACTTTTTTCGGGAAAAAAAAAAATGTAAGTAAAATAAAAAATTGTTCTATAGAATCGATTATTCATTCACGGTTTGTCTATTGATTTTGTAAAATCCCGTTAATTCAATTATCGGTTTTAATCATAGACGTGTAAAATCTCATGAACGTGAATTGCATACAAGACTACAATTTCAATCACATCACTCGATTATTCAACAAACACACATTAACATCAATCGATTATTCATTCACGGTTTGTCTATTGATTTTGTAAAATCCCGTTAATTCAATTATCGGTTTTAATCATAGACGTGTAAAATCCCGTGAACGTGAATTGCATACAAGACTACAATTTCAATCACATCACATCCACTTAAGATCCAACAAAATTTTCACACTTCATAATTCACGTTAAAATGGGAACAAAGGTTACTTCATCTTCGGGTTCAGTTTTAGAGGAACCAGAGATACAGAAACTGCAGATGCAAGCAAAGATTTTCAAAGAAAACTCCTTGAACAAATTGAATGAACTTAAATCAACCACTCAACTTCTTGAAAGACAGACTTTCTCTGGTTGTCCATTGTATCAACAAGCTTTTGCACAACTCTTTGGTGATGGTGTCAGAACCTTCAAGTTTCAGTTATCTCAACACATGAATAACTTAGAAACACAACTCAATGCAGAAACACTTCACGAGATGGATTCCAAATCCGCTCTAAGTGTGATCAAAGTACAGTTTGAAAGGTTCATTAACTCTGACTTGTTAAAGCCTCTCGATATTTATTCAAGATCTTTTTCATCAGATCGAGAAGTAAGAGAAAACTTCAGAGATTACACTAAAATGACAGCTCAAACATTCAAGGAAACAATCATCCAGAACATGAACTCCATTGAGCAATGTATAGTAGAAAGAGCAAGTCATGAGCAAGAGCTTAAGATGACGTTGAAAAAGTTGAGTGAAAGACAGTTGCAGATTCAACAGTGCAAGGTTCAAGAGGTTCAATCATCGGTTACAAGTTCAGGAGATGAAACAAGCAGTGGGATTGTATCAGATGAAGAGATTGATAAGCAGGAATTGGAAGCACATTACGGTTTCATGGCAAAGATTCAGGAAGTCTTACCTGCAGAATCAAGTTCTACTGATACGCCATTGGAACAGGTACAAAACAATGATGAAAAGAATGTGTTTGCCAATGAAAGACAACATTCTGAGAAACATGCTGCAGAATGTGCTGATGAGCGTGCTGCGCTTGCTAATTTAATTGCAAATTTAACTCTTGATACTGAGGAAAACAAAACGATTTTAAAGCAATTAAAGAAAGCAAACGCATCATTGACTCAAGAATTGGAAAAGTGCAAAACTAACCTTGATGAAACCAATAGTGCTCTGGGGGAGGCTATTAGTTGTCGGGATAGTTGTCTGATTGCACTTCAGAACAAACAGAATGAGTTTGAGAAGTACAAAGCCTTTAATGACCGGACGATTGATTATGAAATTCTTCAAACAAAGTTAAATGAAACTCTAGGACTATTAGCTCTAAAAGACATTGAAATAAAAGAAGGTTTAAAAACAAAAGCCTATGAAATTTTAGTTCTTAATCAGAAACACGATGAGTTAGTCAAAAAGAGTCTTTTAACAAAGTCACAACTAGAAGGTTATCTCAAAGAGTTAAAGTTTTTGAATGAAATTGTTTATACTCGTAATCAGTCAATTCAGACCATTCATATGTTAGCACCCAAATGCTCGACATATAATGGTAGACCAACCTTTGCTAATCCTAGGTACCTCAAGAAAGCTCAATCTGAAAAACCATGTTTGTATGAGATCCCATATGATACTTCTGATCCTGCAAACAGATTTGCCCCTAATAGGGAAGAGACCATGACTCTTG
>BQNB010031684.1:6868-43021 GCA_026074375.1 Tanacetum coccineum | reverse complement strand
AAATAACTAGAAAAGGGACAATCAAGACTCCTAAGTTAGATTTTGAAAATGTCTACTTTGTGAAGGAACTTCAACAATTCAACTTGTTCTCAGTCTCTCAGATTTATGACAAGATGAATCGTGTTCTCTTCACAGACTCTGATTGTCTTGTGCTCTCCAAAGATTTCAAAGTCCCAGATAAAAGCATGGTGGTACTAAGAATTCCAAGGAAGCATAATCTGTATACCTTTAACTTGAATAATCTTGCTCCAGAGGACAATTTGGCTTGTTTGGTAGCCAAAGATTCTTCTGATGAAGCTGTAAAGTGGCATAGAAGGATGGGTCATGTGAACTACAAAAATATGAATAAGTTGGTAAAAGCTAATCTTGTAAGAGGTCTTCCCCCAAAGCTTTTCAAAAATGACCATACTTGTCTTGCCTGTTGCAAAGGTAAGCAACACAAAGCCACCTATAAGGCCATCACTACTGTAAGCTCCATTTCTGAGCCTTTACAATTGCTTTATATGGACCTTTTTGGTCCTACATCCATTAGAAGCATAGATCACAAATATTACTGCCTTGCGATCACTGATGACTATAGCAGGTTCCGTTGGGTTTTCTTTCTAGAGACTAAGGATGAGACATATCCAATCCTTAAGGATTATATTTCCCTTGTAGAAAACCAGTTGAATAAAAAGGTAAAAGCTATTAGATGTGATAATGGTACAGAGTTTAAGAATGCAAAATTGATTGAACTCTGTGGGGAAAAAGGGATAAAGAGGGATTACAGTAATGCCAGAACCCCTCAGCAAAATGGAGTTGCTGAGAGAAAAAATAGAACCCTCATAGAGGCAGCTAAAACTATGTTAGCTAACTCTAAGTTACCTACTATGTTTTGGACTGAAGCAGTAAGTACTGCTTGTTATGTCCTAAATAGAGTATTGGTTACAAACCCTCATAATAAGACACCTTATGCTTTGTTGACTGGGAAGACTCCTTCCATCAGTCATTTTAAACCCTTTGGGTGTCATGTGACCATTTTGAATACCAGTGATCATTTGTGTAAATTTGTTAGGAAGGCTGATGAAGGGTATCTTGTTGGATACTCTGCCAGTAATCGAGCCTACAGGGTATATAACATGGCTAACAAGAAGGTTGAAGAAACCATGAATCTGAGGTTTCTAGAGGAAAAGGCTAATATACAGGGACTTGGTCATGAGTGGTCTTTTGATCTTGACTATTTAACTGATTCCTTAGGCTATAATCGTCATAAAGCTAATCAGTCTGCAGGTACACAAGATGTGTCTTCTAATTCTGCAGGTTTTTAGGATGATGATTCAGATTCTGACTGTGATGAGCAAGTTATTCTAGTCCCCTCTTATCCTTCTAACAACATTACAGGAGCTGAGCTTAAAGATTCATCTGATGCTCAAGGTGATGATGTACTAGCTGATACAGCTGAAGAAATCTTTCAAAAGGAGCTTGCACGACTAAAGAGACAGGAACAAATAGCAAATTCTAAAGCAGAGAGACTTGGTTTGGAGTTTGCAAAGGATACTGAGGAACTTCTGAGAAGAACCAACACTAATTCAGTTCCTGCTGGCAACATACCAGTTCATGCTGGTAATGAACAAGCTCCTACTGATAACTTATCAGTTCCTACTGGTAGTGCAACAGTTCCTACTGGTAGCTCATCTGGCACATTCTCCATCTTTGATGATGAGCAACCAACCAGATTTCCAAGCTCTTCAGACCTTGGCAATCATGATACTCCCACCT
This sequence comes from Tanacetum coccineum, assembly GCA_026074375.1. Classification (NCBI taxonomy): domain Eukaryota; kingdom Viridiplantae; phylum Streptophyta; class Magnoliopsida; order Asterales; family Asteraceae; genus Tanacetum; species Tanacetum coccineum. The sequence continues at coordinate 41,263 of BQNB010031684.1, read as the reverse complement.
CTAGAATTTTCTCCTCTTCTTCCTATGATGATGAGTTTAGTGCTGATCTAAACAATTTAGCATCAACTGTGGAAGTTAGTCTTGTGGCAACTAAGCGAATCAATACAATTCATCCTCAATCTCTGATTATTGGGGATCCTACTTCAGCTGTGCAAACAAGAAGCAAGGTCAATAAGACTACTACTTGTGAATCTGCTTTTATCAGTTATATTCATGACCAGTAGAGAAACAATCATACAAACTTTAAACATTGTCTGTTTGCTTGTTTTCTTTCTCAAGTTGAACCAAGAAGTGTAGCTCAGGCCCTTAAAGATCCAAGCTGGGTTGATGCTATGCAGGAAGAAATGCAACAGTTCAAGTTTCAAAATGTATGGGTTCTTGTTGATTTGCCTAAAGGTAAATATGCTATTGGGACTAAGTGGATACTCAAAAACAAGAGAGATGCCAGGGGGATTGTTGTCAGAAACAAGGCTAGACTTGTAGCTCAAGGACATAGACAGGAGGAGGGCATTGATTATGATGAAGTCTTTGCTCCAGTTGCAAGAATAGAGGCAATCAGATTGTTTTTAGCATTTGCCTCTTACATGGGATTTATGGTTTATCAGATGGATGTTAAGAGTGCGTTTCTTTATGGAAGAATTGATGAGGAAGTATATGTCACTCAACCTAAGGGATTTGTGGATCCTCAACATCCCAAGAAGGTCTACAAGGTAGTCAAAGCTCTATATGGACTTCATCAAGCACCAAGAGCTTGGTATGCAACCCTTTCTACCTTTTTGCTGAAACATGGTTACAGAAGAGGCACCATTGACAAGACTCTCTTTCTTAAGAAGCACAAAAGAGATATCATCTTGGTACAAGTTTATGTGGATGACATCATCTTTGGATCTACAAAGAAGGCCTGGTGTGATGAATTTGAGGCCTTGATGAAGGGAGAATTTGAAATGAGTGCTATGGGAGAACTTACTTTCTTCCTAGGATTACAAGTTCAGCAAAGACCTGATGGAATTTTTATCAGCCAAGACAAGTATGTGCAAGAGATCCTGAAGAAGTTTGATTTGGAGTGTGTCAGGACTGCCACTACACCCTATGAAGCTCCAAAGCCTAAGTCCAAGAATGAACCTGATAGTCCTGTAAATGTACATTTGTACAGATCCATGATAGGTTCACTAATGTACTTGACAGCTTCAAGGCCTGATATAATGTTTGCAGTCAGTGCTTGTTCAAGGAATCAAGTCACTCCTACTACTTCAAATTTAGAAGCAGTGAAGAAGATTTTCAAGTATCTTAAAGGCCAACCTAGGTTGGGCTTATGGTACCCTAGAGAGTCACCTTTTGTGCTTGAAGCTTATAGTGACAGTGATTATGCTAGGGCAAACAAGGATAGGAAATCCACAACTGGTGGATGTCAGTTTCTAGGTAGGAGGTTGATCTCATGGCAATGCAAGAAGCAAACAATTGTGGCTACCTCTTCCACTAAAGCTGAGTATGTTGCTGCTGCTAACTGTTGTGGTCAGGTACTCTGGATACACAATCAGTTGTTAGATTATGGGTATAACTTTATGAATACAAAAATCTTTATTGATAACCAAAGTACCATTTGCATAGTTAAAAACCCAGTTTTTCACCAACGGACTAAGCACATAGAAATTAGGCATCATTTCATAAGAGATGCTAATGAAAAGAAACTTATTCAAGTGCTTAAAATACATACTGATGATAATGTGGCTGATTTGTTAACCAAGGCATTTGATGGACCTAGGTTTACTCATCTTGTGGTTAACATTGGGATGCTCAATCCATAGATACTATGATTGAGGGGAGGATTTGAGTCCAAGGGGAGGACTGTTGTTGTAAAATTTTCTAAAAAGTTGGTTTTTAAAATTTCTTTTTTACCACTTAGTTTTTCTTGCTACACTATGTTTCTCCTAGTAGTTGTATTTTTCTCCTGGTAGTTTTAACTTTTTCTACTGGTAGTTTTAGTTCCTCTTGCTTGTCTGTAATTAGTTCATTCTGATAGTTAATTTTCCTTTCCATTTTATTGTATATGTTTTGTGTGTATTGGCCTCACCTTTTGCAGACTAATGGTTCAAGAGGGTGGATTAGTGATTTTCTAGTGTTCTACATGGACCAGGTGGCCTTATTTTGATGAAAAAGAATTCATACTGGTAGTTCAAGTGTTCCCTCTGGTGTTACCAGAGTTCATACTGGTAGTTTCCATTTTTCCTACTGGTTGACCACTTCCTACTGGTAATGTTAATTTTCCTACTGGTTGACCACTTCCTACTGGTAATGTTAATTTTCCTTCTGGTTGACTTTTCTTTGTGCTGGTTATGTCCGTTTGTGCTGGTAGATTAAATTGAGTTTTATCTTCATTAAAAGTTACCGTTACGATATTTTTGGCATTTTATTCGTCAAAGGGTTTCCTATTTAAATGGATAATTACTGTTTTCTCACATTTTAACAGTTACTTTTTCCATAAAACCCTAATTTCCAAACGGTCCAATAGAAATTGAGATCATTACTCTATATAAATTAAATTACCACTCTCTACCAGTATCAACTCTCAATTGCGATCTACACCCAGCACAAAATCTCAACCCTATTTCAAAATCATCAATGGCTGCACTAAGATACAGGGACGAACACAACAAAGTGGGTTATTTGAAAAAACCCACAGGAAGTGATGATTATCATCAGATTCTTGACTTCTTGAGGGCTTCTCACATAAGGTATGCTCTCACAAATGACCCCATCATCTTTGACTCATTAGTCAAACAATTCTGGTCTACGGCTACACTCAGGTCTCCTGAGTTAGGTCCCCCAGCTATCCTAGCTACCATTGATGAGACTCCCTACACCATTACTGAGGACTTAGTAAGAAGTCAACTTCAATTAGCTGATGATGGTGGTATTGATGATTTACCCATTGCGGAAATCTATTCTGGAATGGATAACCTTGGGTATGTCACTGAAGGCAAGTTAACCTTTTACAAGAACAAGTTTTCACCTCAATGGAGGTTTTTGGTCCACACCATTCTTCACTGTCTCAGTACCAAGTCTGGTAGTTGGGATCAATTTGGTAGCTCACTTGCTGTTGCTCTTATTTGTCTATCTGATGGGAGAAAATTTAACTGGTCTAGCTACATTTTTAAGGGGATGGTTAGTAACATAGGAAATGCTAAAAAGTTCTTAATGTATCCTAGATTTCTTCAAACCATTTTGGGTATAGAAACTAGTTTTACAAGACAATACCATGTGTTCAAGCTATCTAGTAAACTTTTTGCTAATATGAAGCTCAACTTTGAGGGGCAACCTATGCAACTTTTAGCTGCTATGCTTCCCCAAGATCAAGAAGGTGAAGGTGCAGGGGTAGCTGCACAAGCTGTCCCACCACCCATACCTGAACCTATTCCTGAGCCTATGCCTGAACCTGACCAACCTCAAGACCATTTGTCTACACCCCCAAGACAACAAACTTCTGACCCTATTGCTCCTGTCTTTGAGCATGGTCAAAGTTCAGACCCAAATATAGCTTCCTTCTCACGAGTCCATGAGACTGATGATGACCCTTTCACTTCCACCAATGTGGAAGATGAACCTTTGGGAGGCTCTTTCCATGCATCTCCACCAAGGTCCACTCAAGCTCCCCCTGCAGGTCACACTTCAGGAGGTGCAGAGGACCTTATTACACTAACTGCTTTGTCCTCTGTAGTTTCTACTCTTGTGCAGAAGGTAAATTCTTTGGAAACTGAGCTCAAGGCACACAAGAAGCTATTTAAGGATGTGGTGGGAAAGTTGGTCAAACAAGTCAAAGCAATGGAAGTGAAACTCAAGATAAAGGGATAAAGGAAGAGTGTTGGGAGAGTACTATCTTACAAAGAAGACCGTAGAGAGCAAATGTGATTTGGATGCTACTCATGCATTGGTTACTGCATCAGGTGACTGTTGATTCTACTAAATCTCCTGTTGGTGCTTTTTAGGTAATCCTGCTCGCTTTGTTCATATGATCCTACTAGTGATGTTCCTACTAGTGGATGTTCCCTGACTGAGTGATGTTCCTACAAAGTGATGGTCCTGGACTAGTGATGTTCCAACTAATGATTTCCATACTGATGATTCCCTTCTGGTGTTCCACCTACTGTCCTTCAATCATTTCTCCTTGTAGCACAATTGTTCCTACCAGGTAGCTTCTATTCCGCTGTTGAACCATTTCCTGCTATTGATGTGGGACTAACAACTGCTACTTATACTTCCTCATCACATGTCAAAGATGCCAAGAAAGGGAAAAGGGTGTTTGCTGTATGAAGAACCTACCCAACTGCAAAGATAGACATTTTAAGCAATTGGAAGAAGAAAGACAATGTTGGGCGCAGCACAGAGATTACTAGCTCAAGAACTAAGCAGATTTGGAAAAGCAAAGACTGAATCTCTTATGAAGGATGCTAATTTAGCTAGGCAGATGTCTCAAGACTGTATGAGATGACTAAAGACCAAAGAAAGAGACAGCATGAGGTTCTTGCTTGTCAGTATGCAGCAAACTACTCATATGCTGCTTGAGATATTAATTTGGCTCCAGGATGTATGCTTTGTGAAAGAACTTCAGCACTTCAATCTCTTTTCTGTGTCACAAATATGTGACAAAAAGAACAAGGTTCTGTTTACTGACTCTGAATGTCTTGTTTTGTCTCCTGAATTTAAGTTACCTAATGAGAATCAAGTATTACTTAAAGTTCCCAGACAAAACAATATGTACAGTTTCAATTTAGAGAACATTGTTCCTTCAGGAGGTTTGGCTTGTTTAATTGCAAAGGCTACAACTGATGAATCTAACAAATGGCATAGGAGGTTGGGTCATGTAAATTTCAAAAATCTAAACAAACTTGTAAAGGGAAACCTTGTAAGAGGTTTACCTTTAAAGCTTTTTCAAAATGACCACACTTGTGTTGCTTGTCAGAAAGGAAAGCAACACAAGGCCTCCTGTAAGGCCAAAGCAGTAAGTTCTATTAGCCACACTCTACAACTTCTTCATATGGATTTATTTGGACCTACATCTGTAAGAAGTTTAAACCATAAGACCTATTGTCTAGTTATCACTGATGATTTTAGCAGGTTTAGTTGGGTATTTTTCTTAAGAACTAAGGATGAAACTAGTGCAATCCTTAAGGACTTTAAAAGACAGATAGAGAACCAATTAAATCAAAAAGTTAAAACTATCAGAAGTGATAATGGTACAAAATTTAAGAACAAAGATGTTATTGAATGCTATGGGTTAAAGGGGATCAAGAGAGATACAGCAATGCCAGAACTCCACAACAAAATGGAGTTACTAAGAGAAAGAACAGGACCCTTATTGAGGCTGCTAGGACCATGCTTGCAGATTCATTTTTACCTAACACTTTTTAGGCTGAAGCAGTTAGTACTTCTTGTTATGTTCTAAATAGGGTATTAGTGACCAAGCCTCATAATAAGACACCTTATTAACTTTTAACTTATAAACTACCAATTATAAGTTATATAAGACCTTTTGGGTGCCATGTGACCATCTTGAATATCATTGACCACTTGGGCAAGTTTGGTGGAAAATCAGATGAAGGGTTTTTAGTTGGGTATTCTCAACAAAGCAAGGCTTTTAGAGTATACAATTTAGAAACCAAAAGAGTTAAAGAAAACCTGCACATCACCTTCTTAGAGAACAAACCAAATTTTGCAAGGAAAGGACCAACTTGGCTTTTTGATCTTGATTATTTAACTGATTCTATGAATTATCATCCTGTTCGATCAGAGAATCAAGTTAACCTACATGCAGGTCAATAAGAAGCTAACCAAAATGCAGGTACAGAAGACATTATTGATGCAGGGGATTCTAAAAAAGAAGATAAATCTAATCAAGACTGCTTTGTACTGCCAATTTGGCCTTCTTATTCTTCAACAACTCCTGCTTCAAAAACAGATGATAAGAGAGAAGATCCAAGAGAGGAAGAACAAGTCTTTATGGATGAACTTGAAAGACTTAAGAGGCAAGAAAAGGAAGCTATTGAGGAAGCTAAAAATCTCAGAAAGAAGTTTGAGACCTTGGTTATTCAAGAAGGAGCTGCTAAGACTAGCAGTACTAACATTTTTAGTACTGTTAGCACACCAGCTAAAGCTAGCAGTACTAACCTTGTTAATACTGTTAGCATACCAGTTAGTACCGCCAGTCCTAATGAGGGACTATCTCTTTATGATCCAACAAATCTTGAAGAAGATGATTCAGAAATACCTCCTCTTGAGGATATTTATCAAGATTCCACTGATGGTATCTTCACTACTTCATCTTTTGATGATGAGGGTGCAGTAGCTGACTTCACAAACTTGGAAACTGTTGTGAATGTTAGTCCTATTCCCACATCAAGGATTCACTCTTCTCATCCTTCAGCACTAATTCTAGGAGATCCAACCTCAGCAGTTCAAACAAGAAGCAAAGTGAATAAAAGCTCTGGAGCCCATGCTTTTCTTAGCTATGTTCAAAAGCACAGGAGAAATAATCATAAGGACTTCCAGCATTGAAGAGGAGGATGAACCTGAAAGTGAATCTGATGGTATACCTGAAGCTGAGAAGAAGTTTAAACAGCTTGAAAGTGATGAAGAGATGGCTAGGAAAATACAAGAAGAGTGGGAAGGTGAAGAAGAAAGAAACAGAATAGCTGAAGAAAAAGCTGCCAATGAAGCTCTTATAAGAAACATTGATGATATAAAGGCAAGGATTGAGGCAGATAGACTTCTTGCTGAGAAACTTCAAGAACAAGAAAGAGAGCAATTTTCAATAGAAGAAAAAGCTAAGTTTCTTCATGACACAATTGCTGCTCAAAGAAAATTCCTTACTCAACAAAGATCAGAAGCTATAAGGAACAGACCACCAACCAAGAATCAATTAAGGAATCAAATGATGACCTACTTAAAGCATGTAGGAAACTTTAAGCATGCTGAATTGAAAATCAAGAAGTTTGAGGAAGTATAAGCTTTATATGAGAAGATTAAGAGGTCAGATGAAGATTTTATCTCTATTGGGTCTGCTAAAGATGAAAGATTGATTAAAAAGATGAATGAGAAAGGAGTTGATTCCTCTAAAAGTGAAGTACTCAAGGAGGAAAGTAAAGAAGAAGTTCAGAAGGAGAGTAAAGAAGAAGAAAGTACTAGAAAGAGAAAGCTTGGTACAAGGAAAAAGATGAAGTCAAGGAAAAGAAGATATATTCAAAACACTTCTGAAGATGATAGTGAGAAAGAGAATGATGAGCTAAGATTACACTTAACTATAGCTCCAGATGAGGAAAAAGAAGTGGATTATGAAATACTTGACAGGAAATATCCTATCAAAGAATGGAAAACAAAGTGTCTTGGAACTAAACCACAGATTGATCAAGCTGAAGACTTAGAGGAAATAAATCATAATGTGGTGATTAGAAGCAATGGACAGAAGAGATACTTTAGTACTTTGATGAGAGTATTGTCCATATTTGATAGAGAGGATTTGAATGTTGTGTACCAACTGGTGATGGACAGATTTCAAGATGAGATTCCTGAAGGTTTTGACAGAGTACTTTGGGGAAAATAAGTTTTGGAATTCATAGCTAGATTGGATTATAGTAAGTTGGAAGTTGCATAGTTCTTCAGGAGTACATACCTTAGTGACTGAGACAGGGATAGTCATTCATATGCTTGTAGAAAAGAAGTATCCTTTGAGAAAGGATATGTATTATATATGAGATATTCTAGGAAAAGATATGTATTATTTGTTAGCGTTTTGTAAGCCTGTTAAGGTTTATCCTTAGTCTATAAAAGGATCCCTCTTGGCATAGTTAGTTATATGACCTCAATATATCTCATAGCAATATCATATCATAATAGTTAGTAATCTGTAATCGTTCTAAAGCAGATTAATAGATGTTATTGTTATTCATTGTTTTTCTTAGTACTTGTGTTAAGATTCCGCATTAGCACATAGTATTCATAGTCAGTGTTTCTATATAGTTAAACTGTATTTATATAAGTTGACTATCATCCTTAATAGGCTACAAAGATCTATTCCTAAGGGACTCACAATGCAATAAAGAGTTTGAATCATTTTTTCACAAAGCGTTTCAAGTCAAAATAATCAATTTTAATAGCACATCCAAACACCCCTTACTTATATTTATAGAATTAGATAAGGGTTCTTTCCAATCAATGATTACCCACCTTGCACGTTTTTCCGTCTACCATATCAACTGATCTGTCACTAGGGCATGGCATACGCTACGAATTTTACTTTAGTATGAACCTGGATTCATTATGAGCATTAGATTAATACTGGTAAAGGAACATCAAATCCGTTAATGGCTGGTAGGTTTGCCAAAAAACTACCAATAGCAACTTAGGTTGGTTTGTTGCTGAAAGATGTTGATGTGTTGCTGAGAGACACAGTTGCTGCTGATGAAGGATAGAGTTTAAAAGATCAAGGAATGACTATAGGGTTGGGATACATCCTCTAAGAGCTTTAATGAAGATAATCTTGAAGAACATGAAGTTAAAAGGTTCAAATTCATGTTTAAGGGAGGATTGTTAGGATTTATGTTTTTCTAACTTAGTACCGACAGTACAAATAGTTAGTACCGTTAGTTATAGTTAGTACTGACAGTACAAAGTGTTAAGTACTGATCAGTTAGTTAGTACCGTTAGTAGAAAATAGTTAGTACCGTTTGTGAGATATGTATGAGATATCTTAGAAAAAGATAAGTATGGTTTTGTAAGCCTGTTAGGGTTTATCATTAGTCTATAAAAGGATCCCTCTTGACATAGTTAAGAAGACGACCTCAAGATATCTCATAGCAAAATCATATCTAAATAGTTAGTAATCTGTAATCGTTCAAAGCAGATTAATAGAAGTTATTATTTAGTTCTACATTGTTTTTCTTAGTGCTTGTGTTAAGATTCCGCATTAACACATAGCATTCATAATCAGTGTTTCTATATAGTCAGTTGTATTTATACATTTTGGCTATCATCCTTAAGAGGCTGCAGAGATCTATTCCTAAGAGGGACTCACATACTCCTCCGCTCCTTTGTGCATTTTTCTCTTTGAAGAGTTATCGAGAAGTGAGTTGATTATTAGGTTTAAGTGTCTTATCTCATTGTCCGTTATTAAAATATATTGTGACAAATTTTTGAAAAAACCAAATATATATTTATATATATTATATATATAATTTTTATATATATATATATATATATAATATATTATATAAAGAAAGAAAAAAATTAGTATAAATTTTCTTTTTTACATTTAGTGGGCAATGCGCACTTGTTCTCAATCTCGTATTTCTAACCGTCATACAACAACAAGTCCACCGACTTTTTGTTGAACATTCAATCTTGTGGAAACCAATTGAAAATTAAGCTCCTTCCCATTGTTACGATGGACGATGTATCGTAATATGCTCAATTGCTCGAAGCACCCACCTTGGGTTACGAGGATGCCATCGTTGTGCCCGAAATCACCGCGGACAACTTTGAAGCTTAAGCACGGTTTGCTTACCCTCGTTCTAAAAACAAACAATTTTTCAGACATGACAAAGAAGACCCTCATGCTCACATCCGTTATTTCAACAAGATCACTTCTACGATGAAGTTCCTAAACGTCCCGAGTACGTCGGTTAAGCTTATGCTTTTCCTATTTTCCCTCGAGGGTGCCGCCCGGATTTGGCTTCGAAAAAAGAAAACCCCTCGATGATTTCACATGGGTGATCTTGTTTCGAAATTCATCAACAAATTCTTCCCTCCTTCCAAAACAACAAATCTTCGAATGAAATCACAAGATTTCAACAACGATTTGATGAAACTTTTTATGAGGCATGGGACCGATTCAATGATCTTCTTCGGGCATGCCCACATCATGGATTTTTGGAATTACATCAACTCGATACATTCTACAATGCTTTATTCTATATTGATCAAGTTTCATTGAATTTTCCGCCGCGGGTGTAACTTTTTGAAAATTGCCCCGTGATTGCTAAGGATTTCATCGAGAGCAAAAATCTAAAGTTCATAATTCACATAACATAATTGGTTGTTGCCAATTGAGTGCGAGCTCTTCCCCACCCCCATTATTTCTCCTGATTGTTGCCCAGAACTTAAAAGATATGGTGAAAGCTTTACTTCTCGATAAGAAATCCCAAGCTCCCGCTCCCGTAAAAGCGGTCGAGGAAAATTGTGTTACTTGTGGTGGTGCTCATTCCTTAACCGAAAATGTCCTGCCACCGATTGGCAAGTTTATCGTGACAATATTCATGGAGTATGTTCCCAAAGCCCCGCAAGCTAATTTCAATCAAGGAAATAACAGTTACCGAGCCCTGATTGCTAATCAAATTCGACCTCCCGGTTTTCTCACGCCCCCCCCCCACCCTTCAAAACCAAGGAAATAACCAAAACCGTTACAACCAAAACCGAGGGACTAATTACAACCAAGGCAAAATTTATCGACCCCCGATTCACCAAGCTCCACCTTACCAAGCTCCGGCTCCGCAAATACAAGGTGTGTCGAAGGATGATTTTCAAAACTACGTCAAGGACTAATGATGTAGTGATGAGAAAATTGCAAAATCAGAATCAAATATTGCAAATTAAATGACAATTTAACGAACATGCTTACCAAGTTTGTAAATTCCAATACCGCTTCTACTTCAAGGTTCAAGGGGAACAATCCCTAGTTAATACCATACTAACCGTAAGGTAGACTTAAGGGTATTACCACGAAGCGGTGGTGCTTATTCAGGCCCACATCATTTGGCTTAACCGCTATTTTATCTTTTGATTATCATCTTGCGTGATTATTGTGTATTGAATTGATTTAAGTAGCCACAAACCTGTGCCAATCTCTCAGGCTGAACCCCCCCTTTATCATTAGAACTAGGTTTAGTATAGGTTTAACAATAATTAGAAATAACATAGAATTAACTAGACTAATTAATTAGAATAAAATACTAATAGAATATAAGGTTAACTTTCTCGCTCTTAGTGTTTGACACCCTACTTACCAACGAAGCTACATCTTGACCGAGTACATTGCCCTTTAAAGTGTTGTTTTAGGATAAGTCGGCTAAATATAAATTTAAAACTTGATAATCAATAAATACAACCTATACGACAACACATTATACACCATCCCCTACAACAATTAGATCCCCTAGGATTCATTCTATGCGCTTGCTGAACACTTATAAGAAGTCATGGAAGAGTCGTTGCCCAAAATGGTAGATGCCCGTGTTAAGGAACTTACCAAGACACAAGTTCCAATATATGTTGCATAGGGGCTTATTATGGAAAGACAATAGAGTCAAGTTAATGTGGCAAAGATGATTGCAGATGCAATTAAGCAAGAACGTAAGAATCTTCGGGCATAGATTTCTTCGCAAATTAACAATGTTATCACTAACCATATTCCTTCTCAGGTTGATTTATTTGTCAGGAACTACATGTTAAATCATATTTTGCATGTTCACCTAACTCATGCCAGCCAAGCATATGTACATGAACAACAATATCAACTTTATCTGACAATGAAAGACAATCCACAACTGTAACATGATGATTTACCAATTTGGCTAGCACTCAAGATCAAGTTTGAAGGACTTTAAGCTTCTAATACTTCTTTTATACCTTCTGCCATTCGCCCAAGAGATCAGAACGATCCTCATGACGATGCTCATCCTGAGGGGGAGAATAGTGCAAAGATGCAGAAGACGTCTGAGCATGGAACATATGTGTTTAGAGAATCGTCATCTGGTCAAGTCAACAAAAGTAAACCAGGTCCATCAACGTCAAGTAATCAAGAACAATTAGATGACTTTGATTTTTGGACAGATTCTTATGCCACATATGATGATGAACTTCTAACTGAGAAAGTGTTACAAGAACTTGTGGAAGAAATGTCACAGACAGTTGATGAGGCAAAATTATGTAAAGTTGTTGATGAGATGTTGAGACAACGATGCACTTCAGGAGATGAGCATCAATATCACATTGATCAGATGCAAAATTTCTTGAAGAATGATATTATGTTGGAAAGCAGAAAAGAGATTTTATCTTTACCATTTCCATAAAAGCCAACTCCATTCATTCAGAGTTGCCAAGGAGATCCCAAAGCTCCTGCACTATCTCTGGTTAATCAAGATCTATTGTACCTAAAGAAAGGAAACTCAGGACCTGAAAAGATTATGTTGTCTCAACACAAGTTCCTTGCAGTTACCTTTCCTGATGATGATAATAAAGAAAGAACTTCCAGATGGGTAGACAAATATGCAAAGAAGTTTAATCCTTATGCTTAATGGAGTGTCGAACATTGGAAGAATCTACATGCAAAAGATTTTCTACATTAAGAAACAAAAAGAACCCGAAAAGTCAAAGGAAGTAGTCTACTCAAATTTAAAGATTGTTCAAATAATCAAGACTTATTGGGAACTAGGACATGAGCACAAGTTTATAACAGAGATTATTGCAAGAAGAGCAAATGGTAGCATAGTGTCAATCACTAAGTCAGATTACAAGAACCTCAACAAGAATGATATTAAGGATTTGTATCTGCTAATTGTTAATGGCAAGGTAGATGACTATCTTGAGACTGGACTGCTATGGTCATTGTCTGTCTTCATCAGAAGTACAGTGATTTGGGAAAGAGTATATCATTTTCAGCTAGGTGTGGAAATCTACCAACAGAAGGTCAACCTTACTGCACCAAAAATTACTTTCCCAGGCATTGAGAAGCATAAGATGTTCTCCATCGTCTCTAAACTAGTATATGGCATTATATACAAGAACAACAAGAAAGAAAAGAGAGTGATGAGACATCAAGAGGCTCATAAGTTCTGTAATGCTACATTAAAAAGAGTCTTGGAATGGTTGAAAAGCTACAACAACAATATGAAGCATGGTTATGTAACTCCAAGTCTCAGCAAAGAATATGCTGAATACCTGCAATTATTTGAGGAAGAGATTGAAGAATGGTTGAAGCATCATGATTAGATGAGATGTTAAGAGATGTACGTAAACGGAAGACCACTAGGATCAAGAAGGGAACACCTAGAATACTCGACCCTTAGGGGGAGATTGTTAGGATCATAAAAGTGTCGATTATGATACTTTAAGTGGTTTTATTTATTATTAGTGTTTAGTCTTTATTTTATAAAGTAGAAAGTAGTTTCAAATAAGGATAAATATGCTAAAAGTGAATAATAGCATATTATCTAAAGACTAGAGACTAGATTTCAAATTTAGGAAAATAAAGAAAGGGAAGCCATCCTCCCTCTCCTATAAATACCCACCTAATCATCATTAGGTGGTTAAGGCTTGTAACAAACTCATTTTCCCTCCATTTTCTCTTTTGTTATAAAATTTAGAAATTGTAAAAGACTTGCCTTCCTCTATAAATACTCTTTTTTCTAAACCTTCCTAATCGTGTGATTCAAGCTAAATCAAGACCTAACAAGTGGTATCATACGCCATTAGAGATTGAGAGTCATCTAATTCGTGTTTGTTTTGTTATCGAGATTGACGAGAGTTGAATTCAGTGTATTCGAGTGATGTTGTTATCGTTTGTAGCAATTTTGACATCATATCTTCTTGTTACATGTGTTTTCGACAACATTATGGCCAAGACGTGAACGTGTTTTTGTGTTTTGAGCAATTTCAATAAGTTTCTTTAAGGATTTTTACATATTCGACGTGATTATCGAGTGGAACAAAGGAAGATATCGAGTTTTGATCATTTTTGAAAGTTTTTATTGTTGTTTGATTCGAATTGTAATAGTTATACTCGTTTTTAGTTTTTATCAAAAATGGTATATTAGGTGTTCATTTATCATTTTCGATTTCATTTGTTGTATTGTAATAGTTACACGCGTTTTCGGTTCTATCGAAAAGTGTGTATTAAGATTGAGTATCATTTTCAGAAAAAGTGTTAAAGGTTGTAATAGATAAACGATTTTTCGGTTATATCGAAATTTGTGTTAGGTATCTCATTTTTGAAACTTGTTTGATACTTGACACAATTTCGGTTTTATCGAAATTTTGGTAATTGGGGAAAACGTCACATTTAGATAATGATTTTTGGGGTTGTGAATTGTGAAGTGCTCATTAATTTTGGTTTTATCGGAATTGTGAACATTTTTTAATTCAATAAGGCAAAAACCACATTTTTGGTTGCATCGAATTTGTGCGGGTTCATTTTTGAAAGTACTTAGAACTTAGAGTTTCATCAAATTTGACGTCTGATGTGTTTCAAAAGCTTTAAATTTATAATGACTGAAAATACCAATTTTATTATAGGGAAACACACAGGTAAAAGTATAACCCTCGTATGTAGTATAATCTTTAGGTAAGACCAGGTCGTCCACAAGGATTTGCGTAGCGTCGAATAATCAGCTAAAAAAATAAACTTTTACAAATGTGAGAAATATGACTACTCGGATAATTTCATATAATTCATAAGCAATGGTAATAGTTATGATCTTAGACTTAGGACTTTAACTCACAAAAAGTATTTTCTCGTAAGAAAATGTTTTCACAAATTAACTTGTTTAACTTAAGACGTATGTTTACCTAACTTGATCAGGTGTGTCACTCAAATAATCCAGATACTATTATGTCAAATCTCTTTTTGTTTATCAAATAATGTAAGTGGATTTCTCGTCATAGACGATAAAGATCGTAGACAAAACTTTAAAACTCTATAAATCACAACGGGTCTTTCAACCTATACCGGTGTGAGTATACAATCAAAGTTGATAATCAAAGTTGACAAGATCATAAACGATAAGATTATAACAAAAGCTTAAGATTAACAAGATCGTAATTATACCAAATGCTTATTCATTATAATATTTTCACCGAGTAGTCATGTGAGATTTAGCTTCTCATGGCTATGAAGTTCATAACAAGATTAAATTGATAAACAAGAAACATACTTTAACCGGGTAAGAATATAGATTAAAACTTCCCCGTAACAAGTATGGAATCTAAATACACCCTTTTATTCTTAGAACTATGATATTGTTCTTCCTCATTCTTCTTGATTAGATCTTGAATCTTCAAAGTTATATGGTGTTTATGGTGTTTTTAGGAAAAGAGAGAGTGTTTGAGATGAGAGGAAATGAGATTGTAAGTAAGTTGATGAAATGTGTGAGTTTGGCTTTGTTTATAGGCTGATTTTCGGGTAGAAGTACGGTGCACAAAATAATTTGTGCAACGCACATGGTGTGTTAACCGGATTGTATTTAATGACTTCATTTATTTGCGTATCCAGATGGGAAGAGCGGCACACAATCTTTAAAGTGCGGCGTACTTATGGAGTTAATGCACTATTTTGACCAGGATTTTAATTCTCTTAACTTTGAGAAGAAGTGCGGCGCATAAAGGGTAAGTGCGGCGCACATATGCACTTTTCCGCTTGAGACTTTATCTTTTTTTTTCTTGTATCTTGTTTTCCGAAGTGTATAATTACTTGATCTGTGATTTATTTGAGCTCGAGATATCTTCAAGTGAACCTGCAAGTATTTCATGCTATTAAGTATCAAAAGTTCACGAGAAATGATAAAATAACGCCACCAAAAACATGTATAATTTAGGCGTTATCAAATCCCTCCACACTTAGCTGTTGCTTGCCCTCAAGCAATTAAAAGTGAGAAAAACATGATCATTTATCATGACATGGAGAAAATTTAAATTTTACAAGTGTTTACAGGTTTAAATACTTTTCAGGCATAGACACATAACATAGCACCTCACAGGGAAATGTGTTTGATTTTTAATTCACTCGAGCCACTCAGATAGGGTTTATAATTTAAGTCACTCAGAAGCACAGACATAATCTAGACAGCTACCATAGGCTTGTACTTGACACATAAACTTGACCAAAGGGCAGAACTTGGAACTGATGAGGGAGAATAGCATTTACAGCTCTCATGTGCCGAAACATAAGCCTTGAAACTTTGAACTCTTCCCCCCCTTTTTATACCATGATAACTAAGGCTTGGCATAGAACTTCTATCTTTTAATTTTGATTTCTTCACTTAGATACTTGAGCAAATAGCACTAAAAGGAAGTGCTGCATGAACTTTTTGGATTTTATGTCTCCACATAAGATATGATTAATCTGGCTTCGGTCTAGTAAATGATGATCAAGCACAAGTTCTAGAGCTTCTAAATTACTGGCTCACTCAAATATAATTTTCAACCAATACCACTGTTCTAAAAAAGGAGACAAATTACAAATACACAGCCATAACGACGGATGGGACACTTGCAATTGCATTCAAACCTTAACTCGAACAGGCTAAAGGCATCAATTATCTTAGGTACCAAAGGTGGGTACCTGAATATATTCTAAGGCCAATAATTCTTACAACTTAGTAGACTAGTTTTGTGCTAGTTATAGTGTCAATCCAGTTGGATTTGCCTTACTAAAAGCATTCCTTATTTTGAAAGCATATATATATATATTAAGATTTTCGTTAAAATATCAGTTGAAAATAGTTTTTTGGTAGGGCAAACATGGAGGGATATGATTCATTTTTCCTATTTGGTTCCCCTCCACACTTAAGTTGAACATTGCCCTGAATGTGATAACTGATAAACTAGAGAATAGGGAAAATTAAAGAAAAACGGTACTTCCCGAGGCATAGAGATATATAGCTATGAGAGAGCTATCTTTGAGCATACTTCATAATTTTCCAGATTTGACTTATATTAACTGCATAAAAGTAAACACACAAAAGCACACAAAAAGAAAATATTTTTAGGGTTTTTTTATAGAAAAATAAATAAAGGATATATGTGAAGTTTGTATGGAGGAGGGACTCCTCCATACTTAAGTAAAGCACGGGTTGCCTCCCGAGAAACGCTTAATTTTAGGAGAGTCGTTAGCTAGACTCCTACTTCTGGAGTTCATTCTTTCAGAAAGAAGGGAGTGACTGCTTCCCTTAGGTTATTATTTTCTTCTTTATGATATAACTTGAGTCGATGGCCATTAACAATAAATGTTTTTCCATCTTTTCCATATAGTTCAACATATCCGGATAGATATTGATGTTTCACTACGTATGGTCCTAGCCAGCGAGATCTAAGTTTCAGTTGTTGCCTTATACAGACGAGAGTTTTCATAGGATTGATGTCTGAGTTCGTCTAATTCGTGTAATTGAAACATTCGTTTTTCACCAGCAGTGATGAGATCTGGGTTACAGTTCTTCAGGGCCCAGTATGCACGGTGTTCGATTTCAAATGGTAGGTGACAATTTTTTCCATAAATGAGTTTGTATAGTGTTGTATCGGTTGGTGTTTTGTAAGTTGTACGAAAAGCCCACAGAGCATCATTGGTATGTGTTTAATTACACATATCTTTGACCACTAAAACCGGACTTAAATGACTAAAAACGTACCAAAAATACATTGTATTTGTATGTTTTGCATTTGTATTATGCAGGTATTGGATATCTAAGAAAAGGATAAAAAAATCGAAGCAAAAACGACAAAACCGAGAACGAGAACGGAAAGAGCGTATAGAGAAGTCAAAATCAAAGCCAAGTCAAAAAGTCAAAGTCAACCCTGAGAAGTGGATTTGGAAAGAATATTGAAAACCAAACCCGAAATCCTAAATTGCCAAAAGTGGGCCCACCCGTACCCACCTAGTGGGCCCGAGAAAGCCCACTTATATCTTATAAGCCTTAAGCCTTAATAAAAGCCCAACACCACTTTACTTTTATACCCGACCCAACAATGAGCCCAATACCTCACCTTTTATAACACCCCGTCAACACCCATTCCCTTTTAAATTTTACCCAGTTAGTCCTTAAAAGGACTAACGGTGCAAACCCATCCCAAACTCCAAGGACCAAAGATGCATCACCCAAGGACTTTAATTGTAATAATAATATACAAGTTGAGGGTTTTTTTTTTGCCAAAACCCTAAATTTTCACTCTGCACCAATCAAACAAACAAGACAACCCCTTTTCTTGCTAAACCCTATTTTCACTGTTCACCCTCCATCCCTAAAATTACACTTACCCTAAGGATTAAACCCACCTTCTAGAAGCCAATAATAATGCAATGAGTGACGTTTTGCTCTGATACATTAGCAATCCAAAAGCAATCATTGGGGAATGATTGCGTGGCAATAATCAAGGGTCGTGATTGATCAAAAGAAACATAAATATGATTTGAAAGGCCAAGATTGATGATGTTTTTCCTCTCACACAAGAAAACCAAGCCAAGGATCTAGGTCCTTCTATACGGCCTATAAATAGAGGGCCTAACCCTTGTAGTGAGGAGGGTTTTTTTCTAAGTTTTTAGTCTCTTTTAATGTAATTTTTATTTAATTTTTAAAGCTATTTGTATTTCATTTCCTTTGTAAAAGTTTAAGTTTTTAATGAAATTTTGAGGTTTGTGTTTTAAGTTTCTATGTTTGATCATTTATTATAACTTGTTAAGCTTTAAAAAGCTATGAAACAGCTTATAGATCTTACCTAAAAGCTTCACTAAGCTTTTTGTTTCTTGAATCAAGCTTTAGTTTACTGTTTTAATCTCTTTTATTTCCTGTTTTAATCATAAAAATCTAAAAAAATACTAAAAAGATCCACCCCTTAAAACACCTCAGCTTCTTTGGATGATAAGCTAGCTTGGGAAGAGCTTATAGACCTCACTAGCTTGTCTTTTGACAAGCTAGAGCTTGTAGATTTGATTATTTACCCTGTTTTGAGCAAGGGTGTTTGTAAGTTTTCATTTTCACTTTTTAAGCTTATTTACTGTTTTACTGCTTATTGTTGCTTATTGCCTTTTCTTATTTGCTTATTTGTGCTTTGTTATGATGTCTAATGCTTATGAATGCTTAGTTGTAGTTTAAAATTTCATTTGTGCAAGTTTTCTTTGAAATCTGTCTTAAATAGCTTATCTAGTTGCATAATCTTGTCCAGCTTATTTAAGTGGTTAACTATTGTTAAAACTTGCTCATTGAGTTTGATATAAGCTATTTATTATCTGGTCTTAAGGGTTTGTTCATTAAAAATCTAGATTATCTAATTAAAAGTAGTAAAAACAGTTTTAAAGGGGTGTTTGGTTTAACCTGTTTAATGGGTCATAATGGGTCAAAATAGCAATTTGACACTTGAGTCAGTTTAGTTTAGCTATAAGTAGTCCAAAAATTTAGTTTGTTTAAATGTTTAAGTGTTAAATCTCATTTTCAAGGTTTTAAGAGTGCATTGTTTGAAACTGTTAGGTTATAGCTTATTTTAGTTGCTTATTTGATTGTGCTTTTGCTTATTGTTGTTTTTGTGTTGTTTTTGTGTTTATGTATGTGTTAAAAGAGGTTAGAAACCAAAGAAAATAGCCTGCATAGTTTGCTTTGTGTTTTACCAAAACTGTCAAAAAGTGCTAAGTGGTGAAAAATTTGAGAAATGGCTTTTTCATTTGCTTATTGTTGCTTATCCTGAATTTCAAACTCCCTTTTCATTGATGATATAAGTTCTTTGAGGTCTAAGCTTAATCTGTTTATAGGTTAAAAGTCCATAAGGATCTGTTTGTTTGCTTATTTTTAAGCTCAAAAGTGGTGATTTGTTATGATTGCAAAAGTTTGTAAAAATTTGTCTAAGTGTTGAATCAGTGTGAGATAGCTTTTTCATGAAGCTTTTTAAGTGCTTATTTGAATTTCAAACTACTTTTTCTTTGATGCTTATTGTAGCTTTTTGGCCATTCTTCTTAGTGGTATAAGTCACTAAGCCATAAGGATCCTTTTGCTAGCTTATTTTCAAGCTAGAAAAGTCCCCTTTGGCCTTTTGGCTTATCAGTTTTGGCCAAAAAGCTATTTGCTTATTTAGGCTTATTAGCTTATTGATTTTGCTTATTCTAGGTTCAGTTTAGCTTATTAGGTTAGATTAAGCCCATTTTAGCTTATTCTCTTTAGTTTAGAGCTTATTTGCTTATTAAGCTTAAAATTTCTAAGTTTTATAGCTTTTTGATTAAAATGCCATTCTAGCTTATTGTAGTTGCTTATTTTTGTTCCTAAGTGCTTTTTAGATATGCCCTTTTATCTGTCTTAGCTTATTCCTCTTTTTGGTTTGCTTATTTGAGCTTAAAAAGCCCAACAGTTAGCATATTTAAGGGTTAGTATAGTTTTGCTTATCCTGTCCTTTAATTGCTTATTGTGTGCTTATTTTTGGTTTATAAAAAAAGTTGTTTTGTAAAAGTTGCTTATTTTTAAGCCCTCTAAAAAGTTGTAAAAAAATGGCATGTAAAAAAACATTTGGGAATTGGGGGAAGTCAAGGGTGAGCAGGACTCGAACCCGAGACCTCACCCCTATTCGACCAAACGTTTTATACACACACTCGCACTACCAACTCGCCCTTGGGACTTTTTCAGTTATGTTTTGCAAAATCTATTATTTATACACGTTTTGAGCTCTTTTGTTTATAAGCTGTTTTTGGCTTATTTCACAGCTTATTCGATAAGCTGTTTTTCCCATCTTATTTTTATTAGACTCCTCACTTTTCAAGCTACTTTTCATGATTTTTCCAGTTTTTTTATAAATTGTTTAGTATTTTTAAACATTTAATTTCATTAAAATCGTTTTTAATTCATAAAAAATTATAAAAAAGTCAAAAAAATATAATTCTTTTTTAGAATTTTTTTTAACATTTAGAACTTAGGAAATTAGATTTGCTTTCGTAGGGTTAAAATTGCAAAATTTGTTTTTTTAAAGAACGAGATTGAATCCCGTTCATGTTTTTAGTATTTTTAAGCTTAAATCTTTTCCGTTTTTGGTCTAGTTTTCTTTGTTCTAGCTTTTTAGTCAATTAAGACTTACAAAAACCAAAAAGATCATTTTAGGACTTAATTTTGATAATTTAGGGTTTTTAGGTCCCGTTTAGGATTCCCGTTTTGCGTTTTTAGTTAAAATTTGTCTTACCTTAATTGTTTTTAAGTTTTTGCCTTAATTTTCCCATAGTTTTATATAACCAATCATAATCTTGTTCCATTCAAGCATCAATTCTCAAAACGACTCTCGACTTTCAATTGCAATCCTCGTTGGGGATTATAACCCGAGAATCATACTATCGGTTTACTATAATTGAGATTTTTTTATTCTTATCCTCTAATTAATATATTTATAAGTATATTTTATATTTATATATATACTTTAAAAGGTGTGATCAGAATTAATCAATCATCAAGTTTTCTTAACTAGATAGTTGGATTGTCTTTTATAGTCTTTTCAAGAATTTTCTTAAAAGCTTTGTTTTTGTTTTCAACTTGGCCACTTGTTTGAGGGTGGTATGATGTAGAGAATCGGTGGTTAACTCCATATCTCTTCATAGTCTTTTCCATTATCTTGTTGCAAAAATGAGTTCCTCGGTCGCTTATTAGAGCTTTGGGCATTCTGAAACGGCAAAATAATTTCTTTAGAAAAGTAATAACAGCTCTGGCATCGTTTGTTGGTAGAGCTTGCGCTTCGGCCCATTTAGACACATAATCGACAGTGACTAAAATATATTCGAATTTGTATGATTTTGGAAAAGGTCCCATGAAATCGATACCCCATATGTAGAAAATTTCGCACACTTAAATGTTGTTTAAGGGCATCTCATCACGTTTTGAAATATTTCCTGTATTTTGACATGCTTCGCATAGGCGGACTTGAGTATGAGCTTCTTTGATTATGGCCGGCTAGTAAAAACCTGAGTCTAAGACTTTTTTAGTAGTTGTGTTTGGTCCATAATGTCCACTGGTTGGTCCGTGGTGACATTGATCTAAAATTGTTCGGGTTTCTGGTCAAGATACACAGCGTCAGATCGTACCGTTAGAACATACTTTGAAGAGGTATGGTTCCTCCCAGAAGTAGTGTTTGATATCAGAGAAAAATTTGTTCTTTGGTTAATACGTCATTCCTTTAGGTATGATATCACTTACTAAGTAGTTTGCAAAGTCCGTGAACCATGGTTCCTCTTTAGTGTTTATCTCCATAAGAGTTTCTCTAGGAAAGTTATCGTCGACTTCACTGTCATCACTTGTTTCTTCTTTTTCGATTTCGGATAACTAGTCGGCTATAACATTTTCTGTACCTTTTCTATCCTTAATTTCTATGTCAAATTCTTGTAAGAGCATGATCGACGTGGTTTAACATTTTGTTTCTTGAATAAGTGCCTTAGAGCTGAATGATCAGTGTGCACGATTGTTTTCGATAACACCAGATAGGATCGAAATTTATCAAAAGCGAAGACTACAACCATAAGTTGTTTTTCAATGATTGTGTAATTCTGCTGAGCTGCGTTGAGAGTTTTGCTTGCAAAGTATATTGGGTGAAAATTTCTCCCTTCTTTTTGACCTAAAATTACTCCAACTGCGAAATCACTTGCATCATACATGAGTTCGAACGGGAGACTCCAGTTTGGGCTTATGATCACAGGAGCACATGTGAGCTTTTCTTTTAATAATTCGAATGCGTTGTGACATTCTTCATTGAATTCAAATGGAGTATCTTTTTCGAGCAACTTGGTGAGGGGACGGGCAATTTCTGAGAAGTCTTTAATAAATCTTCGGTAGAAACCGGCATGCCCTAGAAAGCTTCTAATACCTTTGATATTAGTGGGTGGTGGAAGTTTGGAGATTACGTCGATCTTTGCTTTGTCGACTTCAAGATCTGCTTCTGATACTTTGTGTCCAAGCACAATTCCTTCTTTGACCATAAAATGACATTTTTCCTAGTTATGGACAAGATGTGCATCTTCGCAACGCTGAAGCATTTTATCGAGATTATTTAGGCAATGATCATAATAGCTTCCAAAGACGGAGAAATCGTCCATGAATACTTCGACGGATTCTTCGATCATGTCATGAAATATAGCCAGCATGCACCCTTGAAAAGTAGTTGGAGCATTACATAAACCGAAAGGCATTCTTCTATAAGCATAAGTACCAAAAGGACATGTGAACGTTGTTTTTTCTTGGTCCATAGGATCGATTGGTATCTGAAATTATCCTAAAAAACCATCAAGGAAACAAAAGTATTTATTTCCTGCGAGTCTTTCTAACATTTGATCCATAAACGGCAAAGGAAAATGATCTTTTGTAGTTGCTTCATTTAGTTTTCGATAATCGATACATACTTGCCAACCTGTTACTGTTCTTGTTGGGACAAGTTCATTTCTTTCGTTAGTAACAACTATAATACCATCTTTCTTCGGTAGACAGTGAATGGGGCTTACCTAAGGGCTATGAGCGATTGGATAAATGATACCTATATTAAGTAGTTTAACTATTTCTTTTTAACTACTTCTTGCATGTTTGGGTTTAATCTTCTTTGTTTTTGAACAACTAGCTTTTTGTCTTCCAGGAGTTGAATTTTATGTTTACAAAAAGATGGACAAATTCCAAGAATGTCTGTGGTTTTCCATGCAAAGGCTCGCTTGTGTTTTTTAAGAACAGATACAAGTTTGTTTTTGTTTTTTTTAGAAAGTTGAGATGATATGATAACAGGAAGAAAAGAGGGTTCTTCCAAGAATACATATTCTAAGTTATCAGGAAGAGGTTTGAGTTCAAGATCAGTAGGAGGTTCTTAAAGAGACGTTTTGATCTTGTAATCGGTGTTAAAGATATTTTTTTCGAATGGTGGGTCTTCAGTATCAGATTTAGAATTTTCATCGGCAATCATTGCCATGAATTCATCGAATTCAGCAAAGAGTTTTTCTTCGAGGATGGTTCCTTCTATAGAATGGAGGATTTCACTTCCTTCGTCGAGAAGAGCATCAAAATCTTCTTCTAAGATTTCATCAATGACGTCAATACTGAAACATGTATCATTGTTTGAATTAGAGTGTTTAATGGCAGAGTCGATACTAAAGATCATTCGTTCAGTCCCAACTCCAAGATTGAGTTGCTTTTGTTTGACTCGAATCACTGCATCGACGGTGTGAAGAAAAGGTCATCCCAAGATTAGGGGAACTTTACTGTCTTCTTCCATTTCTAGAATAACAAAATCAGCAAGGAAGGTGAATTTACCAACTTTAACGAGCATATTTTCAGCTATTCCAACAGGGTATTGGAATGATCGGTCGGCTGATCTTACGCTCATTTTAGTATTGCATGAGAAAGCTTTGTTGAAATTACATGGAATTAGGAACTTTCAGGGTCTCCAAGTTTGGGTGGAACTTTGTTTTGAAGAATGGCGGAACTTTCATCGCTCAGAAAAGCGGAAGAAATTTGTTCAATTTTGTGTTTGTTATTTACGAGTTCCTTGAGAAATTTTCCATAGTTGGGCATTCTGGATAAAACATCGACAAAAGGGATGTTAATTCGGACGGCACGGATCATGTCGAGGAATTTTTCATATTGAGCTTCCATTTTTTCTTTTCTAAGGCGTTGAGGATATGGGACTTTTGGTTTATATGGTTTGGGTGTTAGTATTTCTTTGACTGGTTCTAGATTTTTAGGTTTAGGTTGAGGTGTAGGTTCATCATCTTCATCATCGCTATCGAAGTTGATAGGGGTTTCAGAATCGTTTTGTTGATCATTTGGGTTGACAGGTGAGTCATAGGATTTACCACTCCGTGTAGATATGGAATTCACATGTTCGTTTCGAGCTTGTGGTGGTTGGTAAGGTTTTGATGAACTACCTTTTGGGTTAGGTTGAATGTTACTAGGAAGAGATCCAGAAGGTCGACCAAATTGCTTGTTAGCAAATCTATCGAATTTAGCTTCGAGATTTTGAATTGACTCTTGATGATTTTTGGTTGTTGTTTCGAGTTTGTTTTTGAGATCCATAAAAGTGTCTTTGACAAAAGAATTGGTCGAGTGTTGTGCTTTGATGAAATTGCTAAGTTGCTTTTGAAGATCGGGTTTATCATCAGAGTGAGATTGATAGTTGTCTCGGTTGTAATCGTTTCTTTCGCTTAAACGCCAGTTATCGCGTTTAGAATCACGGTCGCGGTAATCATTTTAAAAATGAGTATGACAAAAGGTTTGCATGAATTTGGCTTCTTCTTCACGCGACATAGGTATGTCATCATCGTTAAGGTTTGGTTGTTTTGAGCGAGATTGAAAGTCTTTATACTGAGCATCCATTTTCATGGTAATGGTATCCATTCGGGCCATAATTTTGTTAGTGTCAGAATTACTGTCACCTCAGCGGCGAAAGCAACAGTTTTCTTAAGATATGATTTGGTTTTTTTATTTTTAGCCCAGTCGAGCTTGAGCAAGACTTTGTCTTCGAGGAGCTGATAAGCTTGATTTGGGGTTTTATGGAGGAAAATATCACCAGCTGCGGCATTTAAAACTTCTTGGGTTATTTCATTGGGACCATGGTAAAAGATTTTGATAATATTGCCTTTGGACAGATTATGACCATGGCAGTTTCTAAGCATTTCCTTCATACGAATCCAAGTATCGGTTATAGATTCGTTTTCATGTTGGGAAAAGGCACGGATTTCTCCAAGGATTCGGTCGAAAAGAGCTGGGGGAAAGAATCGGCTAATGAAAGCAGTTAGAAGTTCATCCCATGTTTTGATAGTTCTTTCGTTGAGTTCGTCCAGCCATGTTTTTGCTTCTCTAGTAAGTAATAAGGGAAACATCATTAGGCGGACAACTTCATTTTTGGAATCTCTGTATTTAAACATATTACAAATTCCGAGGAATTCGTGAATGTGTTTATGAGGATCGGTTTTGGTTCTACCATCCAATTGGTTTCCTTTGATGAGAGTCAGGTGGTTACCTTTAATGGCAAATTCGTTTGTGGTTTCAGGAATGGTGATTGCTGAACCGGGATTCGGAGCGACAACACGGTCGGCAGCCCACATGGGTTCATCATCCATGGGATTAAGATTTTTAAGGATAACGAGAAAGTGATGGAAGTAATTGATGTCGAGAATTGGCGGATAGACAACTCTTGGGTGTTGAGGAGGATTGTTTCTTTGATCGAAGGGAACTCTTCTGTTTTGTCGACGAAGTCTTCGATTCAGAGTACGTTCAGGTTCAGGTAATGGTTCAACAAGTTTAGATTTGGAAGCACATGTATGCATCTAAAGGAGAATTGTTTGGGTCAGTTTGCTAGAAAATTATACGGCGATTTTTTAAAGAGGGAATGTTAAAAATTATTAATAAATGATTTGATTACAGAACAGCTTTGAAATCCTCTACAACGGCGCCAAAAACTTTTGATGTGTTTCAAAAGCTTTAAATTTATAATGACTGAAAATACCAATTTTATTATAGGGAAACACACGGGTAAAAGTATAACCCTCGTATGTAGTATAATCTTTAGGTAAGACCAGGTCGTCCACAGGGATTTGCGTAGTGTCGTATAATCAGCTAAAAAAAAAAACTTTAACAAATGTGAGAAATATGACTACTCGGATAATTTCATATAATTAATAAGCAATGGTAATAATTACGATCTTAGACTTAGGACTTTAACTCACAAAAAAGTATTTTCTCATCAGAAAACGTTTTCACAAATTAGCTTGTTTAACTTAAGACTTATGTTTAGCTAACTTGATCAGATGTGTCATTCAAATAATCCAGTTACTATTATGTCAAATCTCTATTTGTTTATCAAATAACGTAAGTGGATTTCTCGTCACAGACGATAAAAATCGTAGACAGACCTTTAAAACTATATAGATCACAACGGGTCTTTCGACCTATACCAGTGTGAGTATACAATCAAACTTGATAATCAAAGTTGACAAGATCAGACACGATAGGATTATAACAAAAGCTTAAGATTAACAAGATCGTAATTATACCAAATGCTTATTCATTATATTATTTTTACCGAGTAGTCATGAGAGATTTAGCCTCTCATGGCTATGAAGTTCATAACAAGATTAAATTGATAAACAAGAAACATACTATAACCGGGTAAGAATATGGATCAAAACTTCCCCGTAACAAGTATGGAATCTAAATACACCCTTTTATTCTTAGAACTATGATATTGTTCTTCCTCGTTCTTCTTGATTTGATCTTGAATCTTCAAAGTTGTATGGTGTTTATGGTGTTTTTAGTAAAAGAGAGAGTGTTTGAGATGAGACGAAATAGGATTGTAAGTGAGTTGATGAAATGTGTGAGAATTTTGGCTCTATTTATAGTCTGATTTTCGAGTAGAAGTGCGGCGCACAAAATAATTTGTGCGACGCACATGGTGTGTTAATGCGATTGTATTTAATGACTTCATTTATTTGCGTAGCCAGATGGGAAGTGTGACACATAATTTTTAAAGTGCGGCGTACTTAGGGAGTTAATGCACTATTTTGACCAAGCTTTTAACTATCTTGACTTTGAGGAGAAGTGCAGCGCACAAAGGGTAAGTGTGGCGCACATTTGCACTTTTCAGCTTGAGACTTTATCTTTTTTTCTTGTATCTTGTTTTCCGATGTGTATAAGTACTTGATCTTTGCTTTATTTGAGCTCGGGATATCTTCAAGTGAACCTACAAGTATTTCATGCAATTAAGTATCAAAAGTTCATGAGAAATGTTAAAATATATATAAATAACGCCACCAAAAACATGTATAATTTAGGCGTTATCAACGTCATTACAGTTTTATCGTAGTGAGTATGTCGAAATTTTGATTGTACGAGCATTTAAAAAAAAGTGTAGATCGAAATTAGGAAAAGTTTCGAAATTGATTAATTGAGTTGTCCGAGATCTATACTATCTGAGGAAGGATCCGAAATTGACTATAGTCTTGTACGAGATCATACTATCCGAGATAAGGTTCGGAAATTGATTATAGTGTTGTCCGAGAATTATTCTGATTTTGTTATCCGAGAACTATTTTGGCCGAAATCAAATTTGATTAAAGGACTGTCGAAAAGAGTATTCCGAAATTCAAAAACATCGAGTTTGTTGCATTTAGTCAATATTCGACAAAGGTGTGAAACACATCACGAATAGAACTCTTTTTCATCTACAAAGATCCAATCTTTGAATCACAAGATATGTCGACGTCTAACACACATCAATAATCTCTTGCTGATGCCGGTTCTGAGACTAGACCTTCAATGCTTGAAAGAGGTGGTTATATACCATGGGCAAGTCATTTTAGAAGATACCTCAATCAAAGGAGAGAAAATAGAAAGTGGCTTAACAAGGCAATTGATGTAGGTTCGTATGAGTTTCGAACTTTCACTCCGTCTAATACTAAAGCACCAAGGATGCAAAGCATATATATTATATATATGTATGTCATGTAAGCACTTAATGTAACAAGTAATGTAAGCAAGTAAGCAAGTAGTGTGTATGCACTTTGAAAATGTTTGATGTGATGCAATGTTTGTGAAAACGGTTATAGTCTAGGGTAAAATATGCAACCTAGTTCTCTATAACCAGTGCTCTGATACCAATCTGTAACACCCCCAAAAATGTGTCGCAGCGGAAATATGTCCGGGAGTGTTACTTCATAATACAACAGCACAAGATACAAGAGAACGACCTCTAAATGTGTCGTTTGAAAAGTAATCTCGTTGATTTTCTTGAAATTGATATAACATTTGTCCCATAATTGCATCACAATGAAAAGCTTGAAAGCAATACAACGAGATTTGATCATTTGTATGTAAGTAGAAATCCATGAATGAAATCTTGTCAATTTAGACTCCAATGCACATCAAGTAAGCCAAGCATCTAATTCACCTGAGAAAAACATGCTTAAAAGTGTCAACATAAAGTTGGTGAGTTCATAGATTTTTGTATATGTAAATGTTGAAATCAAAAGATTTATAAAGTATGCATGACCATTTCAATCCTTATAATAGTCGCCAAAAATGTAAGTGTAAATGTAGAACCGAAAAAGTATAGTGTCTACTGCTTCACCACAGTATAATGAAAAGTGTTTAGTAATCAGTAATGTTCAACAAAGTAGTGTGGACCACAAGATTTCCAAAATGTATGTGACTACTATAACAGATACAGTATCACATAAAATGTATCTACTGTTGCGCTAAGCTCATGACACCGAAGCTAATTTGTGTAGCATATAATATGCCAAGTGTATTCTGCCCTACCGGTGTCTGACCAAGACACCCAATGAGATTTGACATGGTATATATCCGTTTATCGGGAGCCCCATGGGTAGTGAGCGCTACTCACCCGGATAGGGATAATCAGTCCCAATAGATCTATTTATAACATTCACGCTTACAATCCGTAATTAACAGTTCATGATAGTTTCGGGCAAGAGAGTGGTCTAATCGCTACTTAGGCAACACGTAAACAGGAGATGATAACCGAAAACACTTGTGTCCAATGAAGAAATAACCATTGTATTCATAAACAGCTTTAAATACTTAAATCCATAAGTAGAAAGAGTGTGATATAAATCAAGTAACCAAGTTTGTAATGAGTATGTAAACAATTTTTGTAAACGTGTATGTAACCAAGTTACAAAATCAAGTATGTAAAAGAGATTGTAAATAAATATGTAAGCAAATTGTAACGAGTATGTGTTCTCCCCCGATATTTGTAAACCAAATATAAAACAAGTGAAAGAGGGGCTGTAAACTCACCTCGATGATGTAGAACAATTGGTAGAATTGCACATATTAAGCTCAACACAAACGGAAACCAGAACGGCTCGACCAAGGAGTTACAGTTTATCTTAACGACTATGACCCGCTAGCTTCGGATAATGTTTTTGGGTTTTTTGATGGATGATTACATCAACACGGCACGTTGATAAAAGATTTAGATTTGAAGTTGTAATAGTTTGGTGGTTGGTTAAATAAAATATATCAAAAAGTAAACACAAAGTATGTAATATATTCCGTATATATTACATATGAAAAATAACCGAGTATATAATTCAAAACGTGAATTATATAACAAAGAAAACCAATCAAATAAATAATCGAGGTATATAATACCTTGCAAGTATTATATAAGAAATGTGAGAAAAAGAATTGAAACAAAAGGATTCTACACGTGTTTGGAAATCACCAAATGAATTAACAAAGAGTGTTGGCATATAAGTAAACACACGTTTTAAAGTTTCGAATTAGATAATTGACATCCTTAAAGCTTTTACAAAAGTTATTATATTGCCTTGTAAAATAATACTTTATAATTTAGTATTTCGTTTACTTGACGGTTTTAGCTAAAATAGTTATCCCGTTTGTAAAAGTATAGTTTTTGTTTATCTACCGGGTCATTGTATAATTACAATTTGATAACTCTTAAGACTTATATAACCTTGTCCTTTTATCGGGTCTTTAAGGTAATAGAAATTATAGTGCAAATTATTAAGTAAAGAAATTTATAGAAATTTTGGCATGACTTTTCCGTTTATAAGACGTTTCCCATTTCTACAAAATCCAATGTTTTTCCCTTTTCAATCAATCCGTATTGCAAAATACCCCCTCGTTTCAATATATATCTAAACTAAATCAACCAATGAAAAAGTAAGTAAAACCAACACGCCCTTAAGATTATAAAACACAAAAACGAAAATAATATATAACACATTTATTTAACCATTAACCACCATTTAATCCGGTTTTTATATTTTACCAAAACTTGCAATATATTTATTAGGCGATTTTTATAAATCAAACACGCCTTAAAGGCTATTTCGCATCAAACCAAACACACCCTTACGGTTTCCTGCTCACCCAAATCCACCCTTACGGTGTTTCCTGCTCACCCAAACACACCCTTACGGTGTTTCCTTTAACCCAAACGCACCCTTATTGTATTTCTGTTAAACCAAACACACCCTTGTGGTGTTTATCAAAACCAAACGCACCCTTATTGTATTTCTGTTAAACCAAACGCACCCTTGTGGTGTTTATCAAAACCAAACGCACCCTTATTGTATTTCTGTTAAACCAAACTTGTGGTGTGAAACAAACAACCAAACACACCTTTGGTGTTAAACCGAGATCCAAACGCACCCTTTGGGTGCTGAATCGAAAACCAAACGCATCCTATGGTGGTACACAGCCAACCAAACACACCCTATGCCGTTACACAGCCACCAAACGCACCCTGCGGTTGTTAAACCTAAAACCAAACACCCTCTTGGGCTGTTAAACGCAAAACAAAAACACCCTTGGTGCTTTATTAAAGCAAACACACCCTTATGATGGTGCGGCTGTGACGGGGTGGAGGTGAGGGTGACGAGATGATGGTGGTGGTTGTCGTGGAGTTGTTGTTCTCGTGGAGTGGTGGTTGCGGTGAGGAGATGGAAGCCGAGTGGGGATGGTGTTGGCTGAGTGGTGGCGACGTGGTGATGATGTGGTGTTGTATGTCGGCTGGGGTGGCGGCGAAGGTGGTGGTGATTGTGGTGGCGTGAGGGTGGTGATGTTGTGGTTGTGGCGTCTGTGGGGTGTGGCGTGGGATGGCAGCGACGGTGGTTTTGGTTGTGGTGGCGGCAACGGCAGTGGTGGCCGGCGGCGGCGCCAGATCTGCCAAGAGAGGGGAGGGTGAAGTGTACTAGGGTTTGTTATATAATGAAATAACCCTAAATATTTAGCTATATATATATACTTGAAACTTTAAAAGAAAGAGACAAGTCTATAATAGTATAAGGTTGGTGTTGTAAATATTACCACAGGGACTTAAAGTGTAATTTTCGTTAAATGATGGTTCGGGACTCGTTTAAGCTAGATAACGGATGATTTAAAACATGAAAGTTGCGCCATTGTTTTCCAAATAGTTTTTCCTACGGAAATGAGTATTTACATGACTAGTATTTAATAAATGTTTTATAAAATTTATTTAAAAGTTTATTATTTATTTGTTTAGTCATCGGGTATCGCGGGCAAGCTTTGTCCGCAAGATAAAACTTTAACTTGAATACTCGCGTTTTTAATAAACGCTTTTGAATAAAATGATAAGTAATTTATTAAATAATTTTTATTTAATAAAAAATGATAATTAAATATAATTTAATTATTTTTGTGTCGTTACGCGTTATTCTCGTTTCTAAAAATTTTGCGAGGGTATTTCAATCATTTTCTGCTTGTTTTCGGGTCTCGGGTAAAACTAAAAAGTTGTCCGAAATGTCGGTTTACATCAAATTGCTTTAGAGTCCGAGTCGTGAAAACGTGATTTAGCGGGTCGTTTTTGATAAATCAACTTAGGAATAACATATATCTTCTCGTTTTCAAGTCAAATAAGTTTGTAAAATAAATTTGTAAATGAGAAATAATAATAATTATTATAATTCATTATTTAAATACGTTTCAAAAATTTACCGGCTACGCGGTAATCGTTTTTATGTGACAATAAAAGATCAAAAGTTAAAAAGTCAAGTCGGACTCGAAAAGTCAAAGGGTAAAAATAGTCATTTAAAATTCCAAAAATTGCCGGTTGTTACAGTACCTACCCTTTAAAGGAATCCCGTCCCGGGATTCGATTCTTGTTAACCTACTGTGTGACCAGGAAAAGATTTAAGATTTAATAACCAGTTTTTAAACATGGCGTTGATAACGTTAGTCAGCAAAATTAGATGTTTCGACACTTCTCAATATACCAAAAATTTTGGCTAGGTTTGATCAGGATATTTAATCCATCAAAATAGGTATCTCAAAAAAATATCATCACAACGGTCTTGTGACTGATACTAACGCGTTTATTATAAGGAAAGTCTCTTAATAGTGAAAGCGTCGAAGGGAAAAGTGTAGTCGCGTGAGTATGTCTATATAATGTTTTAAATGTTTAAGGACAGAGTCTCGTTTCTGATATCTGTAATGTTCGATGATTAATAACGGACGAGGTTAATGAATGTAAGTGTTCAACTTACTTGGCAGTACTAGGATGTATCGCGACCTAAGTCTTCGTACTAGTGGCCCGAAATGAATAGTTCGACTAGATGTTTCGTCGATCGGTGTTTATCTGATTTAAGGGGGGTTGCATTACCTATTGGATAAAGTTGTACAAGTTGGGACCGCTCCAGGACCTACCAACAGCAACCATAACGACAATAACTATAACAAATGGTGATGGGATGCAGAGAGTGAGGACATTTTGTAGATCCCAGTCTGAATAGATCTTTCTAGCCTGTTAAGGGTGGTAGCCAATCTGGATAGATCCAAACCAACTACAAGAGAAAAAATGACTATGAACAATATAAGCTATGCGGAAACTAACTTATATTGCTAAGAAGAATAATAAATAAAATGGAACTTTGATTACTATTAATCTGCTAGGTTACAGATTACTAACTATGAATATTTGTGAAACTTGTATATCTAACTAGTGCCATAGGGTTCATTTTATACACCAAGGAAACCCTAATGAGCTTACAAAAAGCGTTAAGTGATCATGCATATCTATTCCTAATATATCTCATGCATATCACTTAAGCAGTACTAACTAACAGTACTAAATATAAAACTAGCAGTAC
Organism: Tanacetum coccineum; assembly: GCA_026074375.1. Classification (NCBI taxonomy): domain Eukaryota; kingdom Viridiplantae; phylum Streptophyta; class Magnoliopsida; order Asterales; family Asteraceae; genus Tanacetum; species Tanacetum coccineum. The sequence goes on along the minus strand of BQNB010031684.1, from coordinate 7,866 downwards.
TAACTATAACTGGCAGTACTAACAATGTACTGGCAGTACTAACTAACTATCAGCAGTACTAAGTGTAGAAGCTCTAAATCCCAACAATCCTCCCCTAAACTTGTGATTTACTATTAAATCTCAAGTTTCTTCTGATGTACTCTGCTAAGGATGCTTCAAAACACTTTACTTCCTTGTTTTGTTTGCTATATTGTAGATCTTTGTCAAAAGTTCATATGCCATCTCTGACTGTTGATCCACTCTTAGCTTGTTACTTAGCATTAAAGTTGCAAGTCCCTTTGTCAGTAGATAATCCTTTTTAACCAACATGAATATATCTTGTCCTTTCTTTGTAGATACATGATGAACTGCACACATATCATATAACCACCATTTCAAAGGATCATGTATATATTTCTGGAGTTCTAAAAAATTTTCTGCATCTGGTTCAAATAACATCTTTAGTTCAACCCATAATTCTATCTCTTTATCTTTAGTAAGTCCTGATGAGTTGTATCTTTCTTGAACTAAGCTCCATAATTTGATCAGATCATCCCTGTCAAAATTCTTAAGCATGTCTTCAAAAAACCTAATACACCTCTGTGTGATTGCCTACTCTGATGATTTTCCAAAATTGCATAGTGTCATCAGAGTGAATTTCCTATCTAATTATTAGGTATTTGATTTGAAGAGCTTTAACATTTTTACCTTCATCTGGAACTATAATTACCATTTGATTCAGTTATTCTTAAGACAATTCATCTATTTGCTCTTGAACTGACTCTGAAACTTCTTTAGTTCTTTGTCTTTTAGCAGGTTTTGCTTCAGCATCTTGACCTGTTCTTTTTAGTCTTTGAACTTCTTCTTCAGAATCCATAGGCACAACTTCTTCATAACCAAGCTTTTCTTCTTGCACTTGCTTCTTGTACTTCTTTTTAATAGATTCATCTTCAATCACGATTTCCTTGCCTTTATCTTTCTTCTTCTTTGCACTCCTTATATATACCAAACTTTCAGCA
>BQNB010031683.1:3179-53771 GCA_026074375.1 Tanacetum coccineum | reverse complement strand
AACATCGAATATTATTTCTTTCTCTGTCGTGTCGGTATGATTATGTGCTTTCTTGCACCCAAGTAAAAAAGATTATGCTATTCATTTTCGCCACTTGATATTGACCGCAACAACAAAACCATATTTGATAATAGTTTTTGTGTAAAACATACCTATGATTGGTATACGAATACTGTGCAAAACGGTAGTGTATAGCGACTAATAATTCTACTTGCGAAATCGTAATTCTGGTTTAACTCTTGATGCAAAACTTATGAGTTCGATTTGTAGTTATTACGAAAATTATGAGTTTTGAACGAAAAATAATAAAAGTTTTACTTCAAATATTAATTTAGTTATAAATGTAGTTGTCATTTATAATCAAAGGATTAATACTCCACTTACATTACTCAAATTTTAAGCATTTATAGTTTAAGGATTTTATATGCATACGTTATAAGTAGAGATTATACTCAACTCACATCCGCGTCTTATGGTTGTGTTTGGCAGCAAGCGTTTTGAAGCATTATAGAGCGTTTAAGAGCGACAAGTGGTAAACATTTGCTTATTTGGCAACACCTCAATAAGCGTTTAAAACATTCTCAACTGCTCCAATCTTAAATGCTTCTCGAAGAAGCGACAAACGACAAGTGGTAAGCGTTTGCTTGTTTTACACTTTATAATTATATTTACACCTAACCAACTGGGCTAGCTCAGTTGGCCACCAAGGGTGTCCTTGGGGAGGTTGTTACCACATGCGAGAGGTCTTAGGTTCGAGTCTCTCCGTGGGGGTTTTCCTTCAAGGTGAGAATCTATGGGGTTCTGCCCCATAGATGCGTCGATTCGAGGCTGGCAGGGACTACCTTCTGGGTATGTACTGTGGAATCGAATCACTAATTATTATTCGAGGCTGACATGGACTACCTTCTGGGTAAGTACTGTGGAATCGAATAAGTAACTTAGTAACCGTACTAACTCGCCGTTCTAAAAAAAACAAAAAAACAAAAAAAAATTATATTTACACCTACGTTACCAAACACGTTTTTAAACAAACAGCTATTGCTTACTGCTAACCGCTACTGCACTAATTATTATTCGAGGCTGGCAGGGACTACCTTCTGGGTAAATACTGTGGAATCGAATAAGTAACTTAGTAACCATACTAACTCGCCGTTAAAAAAAAACAAAAAAAAAATTATATTTACACCTACGTTACCAAACACGTTTTTAAACAAACAGCTATTGCTTACTACTAACCGCTACTACTACTACTTACTTATTGCTATTACTGCTGCTTATTAATATTGTTACGTATCACCAAACATACCTATATATGGCTGATCATATCATAAATTATTTTTGAGGCTGTTTAAATGGTAATTGACATATTTGGAATTGATGGTATTGATGTCGTCTTCTCCACTTCAACATTTTCACATACATTATCTTATAATCATAAAGATTGATTTTTACACCAGAAGCGGTTCAGGGTCTTCTTTCGCGCTTTATGTAGTGTCTTTTATTTCCAAATCGGTTAGTTAATTAAACCACCTAATACATGCAATTTATTATCTAATTAATGGTAAACACGAATTTTTACCAATCATAATGAACATACATAGTACTCCTCCATTTACAAGTCAATACAGCAATACTCATGGTTAAGATAATGGGCCATTTAACCATGACTATAAAAGTACATCTTTTAAGTTGTTTTGGTCACACATGTATTAAAAAAACAGAAGCACCATGTGATGCAAGAACATGTCAAGAAATAACAACTATAAATATGTCCGTTGTGTTATAATTAGTTGGTGAATGATGAATACAGAAGGAATGATTTAGACCGAATTACATGATTTTGACCAAACATCTATATTATAAGGGTGCTATGTGTCGTAACGTCGGCTCGGGCGTTATGCCGACGTGGCTCAGCGTTACGATGGGTTTTACACACAACCACAACTTAAACACAATTTTTATATACTTCCAATCTTTAAAAAAATGTGGGGATTTCCTAACAATTTTGAACCTCCTCGGAGTGACGCAACCAAATTCGTCTTCTTCGTCAAACTCTCCGACATCGTCATCCGATAACGCATCCTATCTCAATTTTCCGGTTACGATAGTCAATTCCAAAAGCCGAATCTTGAACAACTTTATCAACAACAACTATCCTTTCATCAACAACAACAACAACAACAAATGCTTTACAACCAATTCCAAAATCTAAAACAAAATCCACCACAATACTCTTAACAAGAACAACCACAAACCCAATCCTCATAATCACAATTCCAACCACCTACCGACTCCCAAACGAGCAAAGACGAGAAAAACGGCCCGCAAAAAATCCAAAGACCCCCAACCCACGTCCAAAAAAATCCAGACATGGGTGGGGGGGGGGGGGGGTTCTTTTCGTTGGCAACAAGCCGAAGAGACGTTGCTAACCAAGTGTTACGTTGCCGTTTCCGAGGATCCCAATATCGGAAATTCCCAAATATTTGATTCGTTCTGGTTTAAGGTTCTTGGCGAGTTCAATAGGCAAAATTTTCAAAAATGCAACAAGGATGTGTTGACAAGTGGCATATGTTGAACCATAATTGCTAAAAGTTCAATGAGATTTTCAAACGTTGAAAACGTTTGGGAAAAAGTCGGGAAAACGATGTCAATGTTATGAAACGTGCTAGAACGACTTATCGTGACGAGAACAAAGGAAAACCGTTTAGTCAAGAAGATGCGTGAGACATCTTGAAAAACCATTTCAAATGGGATGCGCCCTCGCCCGTTGAGGCGGTTGATCTAACCGGAGGCGAACACGTCCCCCCGGCAAAGGTCGTCCCGCCAAAAAAACCAAATCCGACGAGCATTGGGGGAAGTAACTCAACAAACCCATTCGAGGAATTTATGCAAACCAAGTTTGTCTCAAACGGGAAGCCGCTGAATCGGCATACGAGGTGGCTAAAGAGAAAGATCGTACGGTAATGTATTTGGAAGAGATTAAATGTCTCGCTATTAGCACGAATGATTTGTCGGAGGACGATTCGTATTGGATCAATCAACAAAAACAAATGATCAAAGACATACATAATTTGCACAGCGATTAGTTGTATTTTGTTTTCGTATTGTATTTTTATTTTGTAATTTTGTTGTCGTTGGGGCGTATTTTTTTTGTATGTTTTTTGTAATGTAATTTTAACTTTTATTAAATGAATGAAATATTTAGTTTGTCTAAATAATTGGAAAAGAAAATAAAAGGCAGGTCCAAAAGGGTGATGTTATGGGATGTTATGAGTGAATCAGTATTTTTGTGTTTGGTGTTAAAAATGAGAATGTTGTGGTGGTTGCACTTTTTGATGTTATAATTGTTATGACACATAATGCTCCAAGAGTCCTAAATATAACGGGGTGTATAATTTTTCTGAAATCGTAACATTAGAAACACATTTCGATGAACCATGTGCATTTAGAAAAAAAATCAATGTTTTATTTCAAACATTAACCATACATCAAAAATTCCCATGGGTGTCCCGAGACCACACGGGACCTCCTGGTTCCGTCCATGCGTGCGGCTGAGCTATTGTATTCATCATATGTATATCAACGTTTCATTACATTTCATTTTTAAATGGCGTTGTTTTGGTGAAGCGAAAAATGTTACCTTTTGGACTATATCTGTGTCTTAGGACATACATTGTACTGTCTGTAAAAGTAAGATTTTATGCAGACCCCGACAATTAACAAATTTTTCGGTTATAAAATAAAACAATATCACTTATATGCAACTACCCACATCACTTAGTTTAAACATTAAAGCTCATTTTGAAACACAAGCAATGCACTGGACCCCCTCTGTAATAAACCGTTTTTATCACGGCTAGATTTTGACTCACCAAATGACAAAACCAATATAAACTTGTAGGTTATCGTATAAATCAATGTTTTTTTTATAAAACAAAATAGTATCACTTATACGCATGCAACAATGTAATTTGGTTTAAGCATAATTTAAAGCACGATAACTAAACTTTATAAGATGTCGTTTTATGCGCCAAACATAAATTTAAACCTTAAACAGTCCAACGTGAACACCACACTGCATATAGTGGCTGCAAAATAAAGTCTACCTTTATGATAGCAGTTTTTCTACCATGCCCAAATCACGCTTGAGTTACCGACCAAACTGATACAGCCGTACAAAAATGCAACGCTTTCATTTTGCACGCTATCGGATAAACCAATCACGCCAAATCACGACTAACCAACTGACTAAACCATTATAGTTTTTTAAACAAAACGAGAACAAACAACATGGTCATAAATCAACCCACAAAAATACAAAATTGCAAAACGCAACAACAATATCCAATTAGATCCATGATATGTGAGAAATCACATATCCTTTTTATACCAAAAATGGCCTTTAAATGATCAAATTGTGCAAATTATGCTTGTATATTGCTTGTTTTGTCATTTGTGATGTGTAGGTACGGATATTGCAAATATCACAAAAAACGGTCAAAACCGGACAAACACGAACACGTGAACGGATAGAGTGCACAAGAGCCGAGAGTTTCTAGCAAAGGTCAACAAAGCCAACCTTGGTCAACCCTTGGTCAACCCACTAAAAGACAAAACCCTTAAATCTCTAAAAACAGCCCCTCAATGTTAAATAAATTTCACAAATGGTCCTTAAACATTTAACACCGTTAGTCCTTTTTAATTAAAAAAGACTAACGGTCGTTAGCCATATAACCAAATCCATTTAACCTTTTACCTTTAACCGGCCCAAGTCCTTAAAATTAACCAAGCCCAACCCCCTAGCCTAAGTTTAAAAATCAGAAGGTAAAAATAGTTTTTAGGTTTTGATCTCAAGAGTATAAGTAAATTGGAGGTCAATTTTCATCTGCATGAGCTTAGTTTAGAATAAATTGCTTATTTGTCCATCTGTTTTTAGCTGTGTAATTTGCAATTTGTCTTTTGAAAAATGAAAATTTCACTCAACATGTACTGAGTAAATAAGCTGTTTTCAAATAGCTTTTTCTTTATCCATTTGCTTTTCAAAATGGTTTTTAAGACCTGTTTCTAGTAGCTTTTTGGCCAAGGTTTAAGATGATATAAGCTAGAAAGTCATAAGGATATGTTTGCTTATAGAAAATTAAGCCTAAAGTTGCCCTTAAGGGCTGTTTGGTATGCAATTTTTCAACAGGTGCTTATTTGAAATTTCAGCTTATGGCTTGTGCTTTTTGTTCATTTCTAGCTTAGAGTAGGTTAGTTTTAAGTTAGTGATAGCTTATTTACTTCTAGCTTTAGCTTATACTCGTTTTTAGCTTATCAAGTTTTAATAAAAGCTTAGTTAAGCATCCTGTCTGATTAATAAGCTATTTCCAGCTTAAATTTTTATTTTTAAAAAATTAAATTGCTTTCATTAAAGCTGTTAGTTTTCTTAAGTTTTACAACTTTGTTTAAAATGGGGGATAAATTGGGGTGTGTTCACTTAAAGGTTTGTTAGTTTTTTCTTTTTTAAAGGGTTTTTTTTAAACTTTGATTTTTCAAAAAGGTTTTTGTTTGCACAAAAAAATTAAAAAAGGGAAAAGAGGGGGGGAGGGTAAACTGTGGGGTGGAGCTGGAAACCTCTTAAACCCCACAAACATCTAAAAAAAAAACCCTCCTCACCAACCTTTATAACCACAGACACCACCACACCTCTAAACAAATAACCACTTGGCGCCCCTTAGGGGACTTTTTTACGTAATAAAGGGTTGCAATTTAAAATCCATTTTTTTAACCCTTTTTTTGAGTTTTTAGTTAATAATATGGGCTCTTTCGGAGTGGCTTTATTTGATTTTTTCACCGGATTATTTTTTAGTATTTAGGGCTCTTTTAGGGATTTGAATTATTTTTTTCCCTTGCTCAATTCCTGGCTTTTTCATTAAGGATTTACCTTTAAGAAATTTTTTTTCTTAGGATTTTTTAGGCTTTTAGGTTTAAGTAAAAATTTTCGGTGGATAATTAATTTTGTTAAAAAAAAAACTTTTTAAATAAAATTTCATTAAAAAAAAATACGAAAAAAATTAATCAAAAAATAATTGTTCTTTTTTTTTTTAAAAAATTTTTGCTTTTTATTATTGTCTAGGGCTTAGGATTTATAAAAATGTCTTTTTTCGTAGGGTTTTTAAAAATTTAATTAATTTCCACCTTTTTATAGGATAAACGGGATTTCATTCTCGTTCTCTCGTTTTTCTTCATTTTTCTAAGGCTTTTACTACCACACCCTCGGTTTTAGGAATTTTCCCTTAGCTTTTACTAATTTAATCTAGTTATTAGGGATTAGAAAAAAAAAAGTTTTAAGGAAAATTCATTTAGGGTTTTAATTGTTAGTTGTTCTTGCTTAATTTTGTGTGAGTGTTTTATTATTTTCCACAGGGTAACGTTTTTTTTTCTTCATTAGTTAGGGGTTTTAACTCTGTGCCTTTATTTTGGGCTCCTCTTTATTGGGATTTTAGAAAACCTTATCATCTTCGAAAAACCAATTCATACAAGTTATTTGTCCCAATATTATAAACAAACGGGGGTTTTTCTCAATTCAATAATGGGTCTTTTTGGGAAAAAAAACCGGGGAACCGGATAATTCCACTTAACGGTTTTAAAAACGTGAATAATTATTTTGCGTTGTAGTTTTCCTTTATTTACCTTTGTCCGCATGCGGTAGTTTCTTTAGTTTAGGAATTTTTCATATCTTCTGCTATTTTATTATTTTTTACGTTTTATTTAAAAACTATACATTCAATTGCCACAATATAAAACCGCAACCTTTTTTTTTACAAAAACGCAAATAACAAAAACCAACTTTTATCTTAAAATCAAAAACAATTTAATTATAAATATCGGGTAAGAAAAAAACAATAAAAAAAAATTTAACCAAAAATTAACAAACATTTTGCAAACAAAATCTAATTTCCTTAGATTCACAAAAACCCCATGGAACATCACCAAACATTTGCAATCAAACTTTTATTCTTAAAAAAAAAAATAATTACAACTAAACACAATTTCGTAAATACCACCTTAAAAAGCCCAACACAATCGTAACACCTAAAGCCAAACTTTCAAACAACTGTTATGATATGTCAGGCGTAATTACCTATTATACCCACCACTCCGACCAAAAGCCCTAACACCGTGTTCTCGAGTATCATTTAAGAAAGAAAAGTAAGGAAAATGAAGTGAAACAAAAAATATTGTGTTCTCGAGTATCACTTAAGGAGAAAAAAAGGAAAAGGAATGAAAAATAAGGGTAATTTAGTTGATTTTGAAACTAAAATGTTTCCTCCTAATCTTGGGCTGAAAATCTTTACTTCCAATTTCTTTACTTTTCTTTAATGAAAAAAACTCGAGAACACAGTGTAAAACATTTATAAATTTAAACCAATGAATCCAAAAACCCCCATTTTTGTTAACACCAGGCATGAGTAAAGTGAAAAAAAGGTATCACTTACATGCAAAAAATAATATTCGTATCAATGTTCTTGATCGAGATGTAACAGACTGTTGGGAATTATTGAAAACGACCAAGTGTCGTTTCTGCTGTTAGAGATGTTCGTTTCTGCTGATGGCATTAAGTGGTTTCTGCTGATTATGTTCCTGCTGGTCATGTTCTCATTTCTGCTGACAGAGATAGAATCTGCTGATCTTATTTATAGACGTGATTACTGTAATTAAGGAATTATAGTTATATTCTAGAATTATCTCATTAATATAGGAATGAGATATATTAGGAAGAGATTGATGTATATCTCTTACGCGTTTCTAGGAATCTTGTTGAGCAATTTAGGGTTTCTTCTCTATAAAAGAAACCTTTAGCATTAGGGTTTGGCACCGATTACGAAATACAAAAACAATTTATTATTAATAGAGAGATCCATAGAGGATCATTGTTTATATTTATTCTTCTTTATACTGCATTGTTTAGTTTCCGCCTAAACATTTGTTAGAGTCTCTCACGTATATACTTGTGATTACATAAGTACTATACAACCACAAAGGCTAGAAGATCTATCTAGTTCTAGATCCTAACAAGTGGTATCAGAGCCTGGAGAGAGCCTCTGATAAAGAAGAATCACTCGTTACCACAACAAAACTTTGTTTCTCTAACCGATTAACTATGTCAGAACCCATGCCTTCTATACCTACTCAGTCAACATTCACTTATCCTAACCCTAATCCATCTGCTTCACCTTCATTCACTCAAGATGATACCTCGGACTCTTTCATACCTGAACCCACACAACCAATATCAAACGAATGCCTACATTCACATGCCTAGCTTTCTCCAACCTAATCAATTCGCTAATCTTCTGACATACTGCTGTTCACTTTCAACGGACTCAACCTACTCAGACCAAAACTCAAAACGGTCTGCTAGTACCTGAAATGTCCAGTCACAACAGTTTCAACAGTTCCAAACAGCCTTTTATCTATGCCTACAATGCATAATTTCCTTATCTGGGAGAAGGTCAATAATGGAGATATGGGGCTTTATGAAGATGGTTAAATAAGTACGGGATACAGAATTACTAGCATAATCTTTGGAGGATTGTTCTCAGCAAGGGAACAGTCCCATAGAGGTTAGGAAAAGATGCGAAAGGAATAAAATTGTTCATCACATAACTGTCTCCTTGATGAGCATGTTGCTGTACAAAGGGAGAATAAGGTGAGAACCTTGTTGCTTTAGGCTCTACCTGAAGATCATATGCCTAATTTTCATCATTATGATGATGCAAGGGATATTTGGATGGCAGTTAAGGCTAGGTTTGGTGGGAATGAAGAATCAAAGAAGATGAGGAAAAAAGACCTTTGCCTCAAGCTGAAGCAATTGACAGAATTCTCTTTTTTTTCTTGTGTAGAAGAAGTAGGCATACACAAGGGTTTGTTATGGTCAGGTTTCAGTAGCATTATAAGCCAGTTGATTCAAAGTGCAGGCAAGGGCCAGACTATGTGTGACATCAACTGAAGTTGCTAGTGCACTGCCCTCGACGTTGGTACACAAGTTGGTCTATCTTGGCATTATAAAACAAGAGGCTGGCCTTGATATCATTGTGCTTTGATGACCTGAATAACTAACTGTCGAGGGCACTTGAAATTGATGTCAGAAATCTTGGTCTTAGTTATGGTGTGAAAGCCGCTGCTGCTCCCATCATTCTTGCTTTCATTGGAGCTGCCAGGTCGATTCGAAGCTTACTTATTCTGATCAGCAGAGTATTGTTCCATCAGTTTATCAGACATCTGGTCGTTCTGACAACATAATGGAATGTGTTTTGCATTCTTTTGTTGCTGAGAATGAACCAGATCAACATATGATCTATGAAGATTTTGACCAGGTTGATCAGTTGGAGATGGAAGAATTGGACTTAAAGTAGAAAATGGCTATGCTCTCCTTGAGGATTAACAGATTTGAGAAGAAGGCAGGACGAAAGATGAACTACAACAATCAGCAACCTGCCAGATTTGACAGAAGGAAGGTTAGATGCTACAAATGTCTTCAATTGGGACATTTTGCTAGGGAGTGATTATATAGAAAGAAGTTGGTGTTGATTAGGCTAGGTATTCTGCCTTTAAGGTTCACCAGAAAGTTAAAAAGAAGACAAAACCAAAAAGCTTTGGTCTTAGTGATTCCATGGTGAATGGTCGGATCATGCGGCAGAAAACAAGATTGGTATGGTGAGAAGGTATATGGAGTTGCATGGCTGGGACTTAATGCTGATAATGGTGGTGATGCTCGTGTTTCTGATGATGCCTCTTGCTGAGTTTGATATGATGTTTGGGGGGCTTTCTCCTTTGTTACAAAAATTGTCCCCTTGGTTGTGATTCTAAAATTAATGATCTTAATAATATGTATAATAATCTTGATAGATTGTATAATGATTGTTACATTAAAGTTCAGGCATATCAGAATGCTGTTAAAACATTAGAATCACAAAAAGATTTTGGTACCATAAAACCAGATTGCATTAGAGAAGAACAAAGATTAGGATTTTATCCATTTTCATGCTATCTAGAAAACACCATAACACACTCGAGTTATACCTTAATAAATGAAAAAAATTTCATGATCAAGGACAAAAGAAAGAAAAGATTGGAAGTTAGTTTGAATCGACATTAGCTAGTTTGAAAAGTGGAAGGAGCTTCAGAACTTGAAAAAGTTGATCAAATAGCTCTTTGTATACAAGAACTAAAATTTGGTCTAGGACTTTAAAGTAGTACTTTGAAAAGACGAAGTGTTTGATTTGTCTCATTCACCTAAGTGTCATGTTCCAGATACCTGTTGAGGTGGTTAAACCTCTTTACTATGGTTTTGTCTATGGCCTGAGGCGATTGCATGCGTTCTCCCTCCATCACTGGAACTTATATGCCCACCCCATACAAGTCTGACATAGAGGAAACACAGGTAAGTTATGGGTCAAAGTCTGATAATAAAACTTCTGAAAACTCTTTCAGATCTAATGACTTTTGTCTCTTGTGATGAACAGGTTGAAAACCCCCAAATAAAGTTCTTTTTTAAAAAAGACTCAGAGACCTATGCATCCTGTGATTCAAGCCTCAAGACCAAGACCAAAGACTTCCCACCTGCTGTTGATATCAAGACTTTGCCAGAGTCTGATGTTGAAGACCCAAATTCCACTGCTGGCAGTCCTAGTTTTTCTTGTTTGGAGAATGTAAAATCTCCTAGGATCTTTTGTAATAAAAGTGGAATGAACAATAGGAATGTGTGTAAAAACAATTATGTGCGTGTTAAGAAATGTTTTGTTTGTGGTAGTAAATTGCATTTGATTAAAGATTGTGACTTTTATAATTGTGTAGATTCTGTCCCTTGTAAATCTAAAGCAGCATCTGTTCCTGCTGGTAGTAGAAATTCATCAGCATCTGTTACTGCTGGTGGATCTGCTCCTGCTGCTAGTAGAAACAGACCAGCAGTCAATTCTGCTGGTAGACCAAATCCTACTGGAAGGGTTGGACAGGCAGCACATCTTGCCACTGCTCAATCTAATCCTGCTGGTTGGTCTAAAAGACCAGCACCTGTTTCTGCTGGTAGACCAGTTTCTGCTGGTTGGCTTAATCCTGCTTTGTTCTGCTAGACATATTTAAGGACTCATCATCTGTATATTTTATAATGGTATAGGCCTGAATTATATGAGTGCCCTGTGTCATATGATATGAAGGGGAGACGGATGGGAGGTACTGTCTGTGTAAGCCCTCAGAGGTTACTCTTGGAGAATAAAGACACAATTTTTGGGGATCCAAGAGTAATGGTGGATCTCATCAATCCACATGGATTTACAACACTTATATGATCCACTCAAGGTTATTAGCTCATGTCAGATATGGCTTGGGTCTTCAAGTGTACTAATGTTTTTGTTTGTATGATTTGTAGGGTGATCTAGTACAGTATAATGGATATAGGTATAGTTGACAGTGGTCTGCTCAAGCAGTATGACAGGAAACACGGAGAAGGAGATGACTGATGTTTTGTGCAGGTCAGGGATGGCATTGTCAAATTGGATGGTGGCTGGGGGGCGGCCCCCCCCCCCCCCCGCTCTTTGGGAGGGGCTGGCGATGGTAGTATATCAGAAAGGCGCCATAAGGACATCAAAGCTTGACTTTGAAAATGTCTACTATGTTGAAGAGCTGCAGCACTTTAACTTGTTCTCTGTATCACAAATTTGTGATAATAAGAACAAAGTTCTCTTCACAGACACTGATTGTTTGGTGCTTACAGAAGAATTCCAATTACCTGATGAAAGTCAGGTAGTACTCAGAATTCCTAGGGAACGTGATCTCTACACCTTCAGCATCTCAGAACTACAACCAGAACAAAATGTTACTTATTTAGTAGCAAAAGCATCCTTGGATGAATGGCACAAAAGGATGACTCATGTGAACTTCAAAACAATCAACAAGTTAGCTAAGGAAGGTCTGGTTGATGGGTTACCTCTCAAGGTGTTCACCAAGACACATCTGTGTTGCCTGCATCCAAAAGAAAGCAACATAAGGATTCTTACAATGGCATTTTCTGCTGTGAGCACTTATTACTTGAACATCTGCAAACTGATGCATATGGACCTTTTTGGTCCTACCTTATATATGGTGTATAGTACAGAAGTCAATCCATTAGTGGTTACTGTTGACTTTAGCAGGTTTACTTGGTCTTTCTTTTGGGTATAAGTGAAACATGTTATGTCCTTAAAGAATTTATTGCCTTAATAGAAAACCAGCTAAATAAAAAGTTAATGGAATAAAGGTGTTGATATGGGACAAGAGTTAATAAATGCAAATATCTTATAGTACTTTGTGGCGGAAAAGGGAATTAAGAGGGGCTATAGTATCCTAGAACCCTTACAACAGAATGGGGTTGCTTGAGCGGAAAAAATAGGGACCTCGTATAGAGGCATGCTAGAACCATGTTCGAACGATGACTCTAAATTGCCTATCCATGTTTTGAGGGATGAGGCTTGTTAGCATCGGCTTGCTATGTTTTAAACAGGGTTTGTCTCATTACTAATCCCCATATTAAAAAACCTTATGATTGATATCTGGAAGGTTCCTGCAGATAGGTCATCGTAAACTTTGTCTGGTGTCAATAGTAATATCTTAATACTCAATGTGATCATTTGGAGAAATATTTAAGGGTAAAGCTGATGCGGTTATCTTGTTTAGTTATGCTCCAAATAGCAAAGGCATTTCTAGGGTTATATTTTCACAAAACAAGAAAGGTAGAGGAAACCCTGATCTGAGGTTTTTAGAAGATAAACCCAAATGTTAGGTGAATTGGTCATGAGTGGTTCTTGACCTTTGACTATTTAATGATTCATTAGGTTATACTCATTTTAAAACTGACAAACCTGCAGGTACACAAGAAACTAACATAAATGCAGGTACACAAGATCATGACTCAGATTCAGAAGTATGTGAGCAATTCTTGCATGTCAAAACGTGGGATAGTGTTCTTATTTCCTTCTAACAGTTTTGCAGGTCCTTCATCAAGAAATGGTCCTAGTGTTATGGAACGCAATGCAGATTATGCAGAAGAGCTTGCTAAGCTTCAAAGACAATGAATATGAAGCTAAGGATGCAGTGCACGATAATGGTTTTATGTTTCTCACAAGCAAAAGCAGAAATACTAGTCAAGCTGAAGCCGAAATTTTCAAAAACCAAGGTGTTTCTGTTAATGATAGCGGATCCTGCTTGGTATTGATTCTCGCTGGTGGAGTTCTGCTGTAGGGCATTTTGCTGTAGTGAATTCTGCTGGTCGGTAATCTAGCTGGTAGTTTTCACCTGCTATTAGTTATGAACCTCGCTGGCAGGCAATCCTACTGTATAGTTACATCTGTTTCTGCTAGACTTCATTCCTTGTACATGTGATGAGTCTACACTTTCCTCCTGGATAATCTTGGCTCAAATGTGAAAACAATAATGATTTCTGTTCCCTTTTGATTGTTCAAGGTCAACTTTAGCTGGCATCTTCAACATCCTCCTCTTATGAGGATGATTTTAGTGCTTCTCCTTACAAAATATAGAACACGCTGTGGAAATTGATCTAGTTTCCTACAAAAAGGCGTGAACACAATTCTATCCTCAGTCTCTGATTCTTGGTGATCTGCTTCTCAGTATTGACAATAGAAGCAAGAGCTCAAAAATCCAAGTTTGGTGGTGAAGAAGTGCTGATTCAATTGGATTTATTCAAGATACAACAAAGGACCAATCATACAAACCAACTTCATTGTCTGTTTGCTTGCTTCCTTTCTTAGTTAGAACCAAACTAAGTATAGCTAAAGCACTGAGGATCGATTGGGTTGCTGCTTGCAAGAAGAGAGAGAGATGCAACAGTTCATCAACCAGAAAGAATGGAAACTTGTTCCCTTTACTGATGGCAAAATGCAATAGGGACGGGAAATGGATTTTGAAGAACAAGAGAGGATGCCAGAGGAATGTTGTAGGTATAAATAAAGCAAGGTTGGTTCACAGGGACACAGACAAGAGGAGGGTATTGATTATGATGAGTATTGCACCAGTGGCCAGAATAGAGGCAATAGACTGTTTTTTGGGCCTTTTGCTTATTTTATGGGCTTTCTGGTATATCTCAGTCATGGATGTTAAGACGAGCCTTTTCTCTATGGAGAAATTGTGGAAGAAGTGGTATGTTACTCAGCCTAACTGCTTTGATGATCATTACTTCCAAAGCATGTGTACAGAGTGGTTAAAGCTTTGATATGGACTTCATAAAGCACCTTGAGGCCTGGTATGGAAGAGATTGTTTGCTAATTTGTTACAACACAATTACAGAAGAGTTACTATTGACATACAATGTTCATCAAGAAAAGTTTCTAGGATATCATTTGTACAGGTTTATGTGGATGACATCATTTTGGCGTTTCACCAAATAAAGCCTGGTTGTGTCTCTTTTTTGTGAGAATTTAGGTGTTATGAAAGGAGAATTTGAAATGAGTGCTATATGGAGTGATGTGGTTTTCTTCTTTAGGGTATACAGGTGAAACAGTTGCCTATTTGTATTTTATCAGCCAAGACAAGTTGTTAAGACATGCTTACAAGTTTGACATGAATCTGTATGAAACTGACAACAACACCCTATGACGCATGCTTAGACCAAATGATAGGATGTACCTGATCCTCCCAGTTAATGTTGCTTTGTATAGATCCATGATTGGTTCAATTATGTATCTCACAGCATTCAAGAACCTGACAGTAATGTTTGTAGTTAGTGCTTGTTCCAGACAATCAGTTACTCCACTGACTTCTCTCTGAGCTGCTGTCAGAAGAAAATTTTAAGTATCTGAAAAGGCAACCAAATTAGGTTGTGGTACCCTAAAGATATTCTCCTTGTTTTAGTTGGAAGGCGCTGTACAGTGACAGTGATTATGATGGTTCTCATGGTTGATAGGAGAATCCACTACAGGCAGGTGGATGGCAAGTTCTGGGGCAGAAGTTAATTTCATGCAGTGTAAGAAGCGTGGCTATGTGGCTACTTCTCTCAGACAGAGCCCGAGATATGTTTCTGCTGCTGGAGCTGCGGGTGTCAAGGGTACTCTAGCATTATGAACCAAATTGCTGGATTATGGATTTCAACTTCATGAATACGCAAACTCTTCAAGCTGATAGGGACAACCGAAGAGAATCATATGCGTTAGTGAAGAGACCAGTACTGTTCATCAGAGGACCAAGCATGATTGAGAAGTTAGGCAATCACTTTATGAAAGAGTGACCAATGAGAGAGGAACTTGTTACAGGTGGATGAAGATTCACACCTGTATGATAATGTGGTCTGATTTTTATGACCAAGGTCATTTGATGGACTCAAAGTTTTTGAGTATTCTGGGTGGTCCATATTATTGGTTGGTGAATCTCCTTTTTCATTATTTGAGGGAGGTATAAGACTGAAGGGAATAAGCTTGTTGTTAGTATATTTGTATATTCTAACTTTCTTGGCAGGTGGATATGGTTGTGTGGGATATTATTTTCTTGTGATTGCAGGTAGTAGTCAAATACGGCTGCTAAGTTGTACATTCTTCCTGCTTGACAGGCTGGAATTCTGCGGGTGGTCCTATGATTATGATGGTTGTATCCTTCCTGCTGATATGCTTTGTTTCTGCTGGTTGGCTCGTAGATATGGATTTTGCTGATGGTTCCCGTGTTCATGTGTGCTTGTGGGCCCTTACCTTTAGGCTTGGATAGGTGGATTCATTTCACGATGATTAGGGTTCGTTCCCTGTATGTGTTCCTGCTGTCTGCATGTTTCTGCTGTTGGTTGACTCTTTCTGTCTGGCTAAATTACATTCATGTTGCTGGGTTGTTTATGCTTTGTCCATACATCTAGTTTTTGCTTGCTGAAATTATTAGTTACCAGTTTTTCTTCTTCGGCAGTATGAATGCAGATATTTGTTACTGTATGCACGGAGCAAGGTTGATTATGTGAAAAGGCCAGTTGTGGGTGAATAGTAAAGTGTCTTTCTTTTATTTATCGTATTGTTTTATCTGGGTTGTGAGTTGGTTGTATCTATGTGTTCCTGCTGGACTGATTTATTTCTGCTGGGTAGTAGTAAATTGTTTTTGCTTTTGTTCAACTTAGTTTCTGTTATTTCATGTGCTCAGGCTTGATTTTTGAATGGTTGGTGGGCTTGCCCACTAGTCACTTTAGATTTGATGGTAGTCTTCAATACATGCTGATATGTACCAAATGTATCTACTGATCGAATACCAATTGATGTCCTGTTTGAATACACATCAGGGGGTATTAATGAGTTTTCCTTGAAAGTGATGAGGCAAGAGCAGTTTGGTATATCACAAGTTGTGTTGACCCTGAGACTCGGGCGATACTGTAAAGGGCTTGCTTGAGATTATCTTTAGGGGCTATGTCTATTTCTGCTGATGGGTTTTAATTTTGTGTTGTTGCTTTTGTGGAAAGCTACATGATGCATGAGATTGTTGATCCACGGAGTTCAAGGTTTTGAAATCGTTTCTGTGTCTGCCTCTTTCCTCCTCGGTTCTCGCTCGTAAACTCTTGGGTCGCGAAAGTGATGACTTCCCATGGGATAAACCTGTTAGGACTTTTTCAGTTCTTGAGAGTGAGAGTGAAGATGACATGGAAAATTATATTCCTCCTCCTTCTCAATGGTTGGCATTTAAAGATTGGTGAGATGTGAGTTGTCCGCTTAGTAACAGTTTTATCATGTTTACTATCAATCGAGAATCAGATCGCGCGTAGGTACTTTACCTACTTGAAATAATTGCTACCTTATGTTTATCGTGAGGATCTCCTTCTTTTGCGTCGACGGATGAATCGGTACTTTCGGTTAAACACAGACAGATAGATGGTTGGTTTTAGACCTCTGGAGGGATGTGAATTATGTTGTCGTTCAGTCGCTTCTATTCTAGATGAGTGAAGACTTTTGGCGAACAAGTTGAATGGATTGTGTGTAGCTGGCCAGTTGTTATCCTATTGAGTTTGTTCATGTCTGGATTTGACGATATGGGCAAATTAGCCTTGGATGTATATGTTTGTGGACAAGTTCTATCCTATCCGGGCAACACTGCTTGAATGTATGTTACGCCACAGGCTCACAGTTCCACCCTCGTATTGTCGGGATGTTGTTGTTGCTGGGAATATCATTCAGACGGTCCAGGATGGTTTAAGGCAAGCATATAAGTGTATTGCATCTGCTCCCATGTAAGTTGTTTCTGAGTTAGTGTGTGTAGTTACTTCAATAGTTTCATTGTTTAAAAATATATATATATATATATGTACTCTTAGATAGTTTTAGTTTCTTTTGACAGAATAGCATTTAACATCCTTAGATTTAGATACATCCCTGTAATAGTATAGTGTTGTCATTGCTATCAGTGTTGTATAACTTTGGTGTTAGTGCCTTGCACTGCACGAAAAATGGTGTTTGCTCACCATGGTAACAGCCAAGAAAAGAAAGAGTTCTGGCTCACTAGTGCAAACGGCTTTGGTGTGTAACTCAATTCCGATGAAGGTTGCCAAGGTTACCAAAAACTGGAATGGTTATTATTTTCCATGTTCCTGTTTGGGATATGAACAATGGATCGTCCAGTGGGTACGGCTACTTGGTAAAGACTTCTCAAATCCGTTGATAGTTGACAATTTACTAAATATTGTTATGGTTATCAAATTCACATATCTATTATGTGTATGAAGAGTTGGCGGTGTTCTGAGCAATCGGCTAAAGGTAAAGACATGTCAAATCCGTTGTATGGCTGCTTGGTGTTTGTGACGGATTGCCAAAACTGTGGTAGGGGTTTTATATTCAACCTTGATTAATGTGCTGAGAAATTGGGAACTGGTTTGTTGTTTCCTAAGGGTGTTTTATTTTCACCAGAGTACTCAACTAGCCCAAGAGGGTGGTAGTAACGGGGTTTAGGATGTACTTATGATACTTAGGGTTGCTGACAAATGTCGGTTGCTGCGAGCATGCTTTGATTTGCTTCTTATGTGTGGCGGCGCGGGGCTTGATTTATACAATCAAATCAACTCGGCGAGAAGCGGTGTTGGTAGGGAGACGTTCAGATGAATTGTTTCATCCCCTCCACATCGAGTTCATGCTGTTTCATTTGATGCTGCTGTTTTGGATGTTGCTACTTTGTTTCTGCTGCTACTCAATCCTCTTGCTTCGAGAAGATCTATCTAGAAACTTGGAATTAACAGAGTCAAAACCAAGTTTAGGGGAGGATTGTTGGGAATTATTGAAAACGACTAAGTGTCATTTCTGCTGTTAGAGATGTTCGTTTTCTTGATCGCTTAAGTAGGTTTTGCTAATTATTCTGCTGGTTCATGTTCTCATTTCTGCTGACAGTGATAGAATTGCTGGATCTATTTATAGACGTGATTACTGTAATTAGGCTTTATAGGTTCTTTATAGATTATCTCTTTAGTATCAGGGATGAGAATAGAATTTAGGAAAGATTGAATGTATATCTAATACGCGTTTCTAGGAATCTTGTTGAGCAATTTAGGGTTTCTTGTGTGCAGTATAAAGAAACCTTTAGCATTAGGGTTTGGCACCGATTACGAAATACAAAAACAATTTATTATTAATAGAGAGATCCATAGAGGATCATTGTTTATATTTATTCTTCTTTATACTGTATTGTTTAGTTTCCGCCTAAACAATTGTTAGAGTCTCTCACGTATATACTTGTGATTACATAAGTACTATACAACCACAAAGGCTAGAAGATCTATCTAGTTCTTGATCCTAACAGACCAAAAATAAAAATTTTCCCAAATCATTCTCAATAAAATAACAATATTTTTATTTGGATCAATAAAATAAATTTTTAAATGTCGACGTTCGATCATAATGAATAATATAAATTAAAATAATAGTATCGACGACGAAATCGCGATCATCATACACGTCGCAAAATCTCAGGTTGTTACAAATTTGGCTAATGATTATGGCAATATCGGCTAGACTAAGTCATAAGGAAATATCGGCTAGTGTAAATTTGGCAATATCGGTTGACTTTGAACAGAGGCAATATCAGTTAGTGTTAGAACAATGGCGATATCGGTTAGACCAAGTGTGTCAATATCGGCTAAGCTAACTGTGACAACTGTCTATTTTTGAGGTTAGTAACTGATAGCAAACATATGACATTTTGACTTCTTCTAATTAGTTGTTGAGTCACTCTTACATGGTTGTGTCATTTTTATTATTAAATGCTTATTTTTTTAGGAACCCTAGTTATACGAACGCACCTTCGACCTATGATCCTAGTTAACGGTCTTAACGATCAACGATATGCTCAAAGGTCATTAAGTTAATGTCAATAATCATAAATAAACATAGTTCATTTACTTTTATGCACTTAGGTCACTTCACTTTTCATAACTTGCAAATTTCCCGGTAAACCCGATATTGCGTAAATTTTTACGTTTTTGCACTTACACTTCTTATAACGGACTTAAAACACTTCAATATGACCTAAGTGTATAAATTCACTCTTAACCAACATTACATAACACATTTTATATTTAACCTATAATATGCAACAAATTATACACATAACTATACCTTTTTACACAAAACCTTATACATTTAACATACAAAATACTACCTACACCTAATATATACATAAAAAATGAATTTAAATACCAAAAATCGGTAATTAGGACCTCCTTGAGACCATAAAAACGTGAACCTTATCCTCCATGCCTCCCTCCTCCTGCAATCACAACGCAAGCTTACTTACACACTCTTAATTACCCCTACACTCAACCACCCATAACACTTAATAATTTTTCACTCTTTTCTTCTCACATACACTCTTATCTCTCTCAAAAATCTGCATATCTACTCCCCCTCTCTTAAATATTCGGCCACCATAAGGCCACCATCAACCACCAATCAAAAATCTTGTTTAACACAAGAACTACCCCAAAAAGGGCTTGTTTAATCATCTATTACAAGTTTCTTGGTTCGTTTTTCACTCAAAGCACCATCTTGAAAAGTTGAATCATCTCAGCCTCATCTTCATATTATCATTCACTTGGTGTTCTCATAGGTAAGGTAAGGGTACAAGACGGCTTGTGCCTATCTTGTACCCGAAAAGTGCCTATTTTGGCTTAAAACACATGTTCATCCATTTTTTTGGATCTATTCATTATGGGATTTTTTGGGTGGTTTGGAGATTCAAACGATTAAACTAGTGGCAAAAACGGACTAAAAACCATGATTTTATGTTAGATCGGGAGTAGATTTGTACATGCAATGAGTCAAGATTTTTTCAAAGTATCTACTGAATTTTCTTGTTAAATAGGATGTCTACATGTATATGAAATAGGTTCAAAAGTCATTTTGGTCGTTTTCGGTGGTTTTGGTAAAAATGGATGCATGAAAGTCTTGATAAAATCCGAAATGGTTGGCTGTGAATCTTGAAAGCCCATCTTGTTTGAGTCATAACTTGATGATAAAAATAGGTTTGGAGGTGAATCAAAAGCCTAAAATTATCTTCTCAGAGTCTACTTTCTAGATCATTAAGAATCAAGTAATGAAATTGGGTTTTGGTCAGTCAAACTACGAAAATGGTAAGAGTGGTCAAAACAGTCCAGTTTTGTATTTCAGTCAAGTGTCGTGTTTTTAGTATAACTCACTCATACTAGCATATGTAGCCATAAAAATAGACCAGGAACTAAATAATAATATTTAATTGATATCACCAAAAGTCCATAAACCACATTTAAAGTTAAAAATATTTTATGGCATGTACCATATGGTATGTCCAGAACTGAGTTTAAAAGATGTACGTGCCATTTGGCTAGGTTAAAGACATAGGAAAGATCTATGAAACTTCATGGTCACTCTAGATACATGATATTAAAATGTGTTTAAAGGATTTGAACCTTAAATAATTTTTACTTGGTCAAACGGCCACTCAAATTGGTTGAGTTTTCGGGACAGTTTTGTGTTTTTGTGTAACTTGGAAAAAGTGATACTTATTGTCACATATGAACCAATGACACAACTAATAAATGTTTAATTGGTCTGAGTATATCATTTAGGATCTATTTAGGTATATTATTTACCTTAGGTCTCGGGTAGAAGGTGCGCATTCGTTTGGGTTGCCTACTTGTTGTGATTTGCCATGAAGTCAACGATTGTTCTAGCTTTTGAGATGAGTTTCTCACATCCCGCTTTTTACATGTTTATAAAAGTTTTGGGGTGGAAAGCATGATGTGTCGTATTGCTGTGCTCTTACTTTTATATATTTAAACTTGAGCATACTTAAACTTATTGAACTCGATTTGAACTTATTAAATTAGTCTTGAACTTGTTAAACTTTGAATGTATTGAACTTGATTTAAACTAATTGAACTTTGAAAATGCGTTGAACTTTGAACTTGATATGTATGTTGTTTGAAGCTTGGAACCCGCCACTACTTTTAGCTCACTTTTCCCACTTCATCATGATTAGACGTTAGTACTTATGGATAACGCTATTAAGAGATTAGCCCGTGCATAGTACTAAGTGTTAGTGCCACACTATATAACTTTGAACTTGATTGAAGATTTGGAACGGTTAGGCTGGAATACGTTTAAGTAGTGCCTCGCATAAACACTATAGCATACATATATAAATATTGATTTGATTTGTGTTACGTTACCTTTGGTAACAGAAACTGTCTTTGAAAACTAGAGTCGTTTTGGATTTTGACTTGTTTTGGTAACTTGCTATTGAGTTGTAAAGCTATTTTGGACATCTATTCTTTTATAAAACTACATTTTGTATACATAATTCTGTGAGCTCACCAACTATTTTTCAATAGTTGACCATTTTTATCATGCTTTTTAGGTGACATTCTTAAAGTGGAAACTTAGTGTACTTGCATTTGAACATGTTCAATATGTCTTCTTTCTTCCAAAGTTCTTGTCTTTTGGGATATCCATGTTCAGAAGAAAAACAACTTATGTTAACTTTTGTACTTTTTAAACTTGTACTTGGAATTATTGTAATTCGGATATTTTTATATTTATCTTAATCATGTATGATGTTTTATCTATCATCTTGTGTGATGTTTATTAATACGTCGCACCTCGTGTTTCTGCTTTAGCGGGGTGTGACAGATTGGTAATCAGAGCATAAGGTTATAGAGAACGCCGATTTTTCAAAAATAAAAATCCAAACTATAACCAAAATGATTTTATTTTTCTAAAAACACCAAACATGAAACGAGTCGACTAGTCCGAGTGGTTGCATCGTTAGGCCAAATTTAGACATAACTTGATCAACTATGTCTAAATTTGGGAGTATCATGCAACACTGGGTATAGTCATTATTTTAAACAAGTTTAAAAATCGACTTTCCACTTTAGTCACTAAAAAGCATACTAGGAATTATATGCATTGTACACCGCATATATATTTTTATTAGATGTCCACTATTTACGCTTAGTACATCATGCTTTATTTTGACTTATTTATTTATTTATATTCTGAGTTGATTATTTCGGTTAATGTCACAGTTGTCACGATGTCCCTAAGTACATTTTATTACCGACGCCTTTACGATTACAGTATGTCCCAAAGATCGTCTTCGCGCGCTAATGATTCTGTGAGTGAGTTGCGACACACTCTTAACTACTCTTCGTACCTTTACCCCACATAATACCTTGAGAAGGACTCGACGATAGATTTTGAGTCAGAGCTCGAGGCGAGCAGCAGGTGAACTATTTATGCACGACAAGTAGAGACATTTGTTCTTCGCTATTAGAGCTACGTCGATCTATTTTTCAGTCAAGTCTCTGTCGTATTTCGTCATATTATTAAGCCAACCGTTTTGGCTGCGAATGTGAGCAGGAGTGATGTTCATAAATACCATGTTCAGTGATTCATGGTTGTTTCTGAGCGACCCCAAAGTTGAGTCAGTTTTTCAAAAACATTGAGCCTTTTACCAACTTCTAACTTAAGTTCATGACAGTTCTTGTTTGATGAGATGTGAAATTAAGATTCAAGTTGCTACTTGGCTTAAGACCTTTGAAGAATTCACTCGAGGATGGGCAAGACTTGGATGATGTGATTTGGATACTTCTTAACACTTGCACCATTCTCATTCTATTATCTATACGCTATGTTTCTAAGCATACTTTTACCTCAGTCATATTTTGGTCACAATATGACACAAAACTCGTTTTTCCCCGCACCAATTCTGACATTTAATAGAGTATATGACCATACCGTGTGTTTTATAAATGACTATTTCTCTTCCACTATGTGGATTGACATCATTTTTATGATTTAAATCTGTTATTTAAACATTTCGTTCTTGAAGACGTTCAATCATACAGGTTACGTCATTAGTTGCCTTAGGAGCAACTCGCCTCGGAGCATGATCGCTCGAGTTGTTATCAATGATAGATGAGATGTTACATTGCACAGTTAGAGCCTTGGATATTGCGGATAAGTCAAGAAGGAATTGCAGGAGAGTGCTATGTCCTTGCTTATCTTTTGAGATTTTTGATGTTAGTCTCGGTGTTGGTGTCCATTATGATGCTTGTGTTTCGAGCATGGTTCTAATTATATTTTTAGGGATTTTTGTCTATCGTTTTAAACTTTTGGGCTTATGCTTAAGTGGCTGCAAACATTTCAGACTTTGTACCCTTGCGATTAATTACTTTCGGTGTTAAAATTTTTAGATTTTGACGTATGGCTAAGTGCAAATTTTTGCTAAATAATCTTATTTTTCCTTTTTACGTACAAAAAAAAAATGTTTACGTTTTTCTTACATAAATTTTAAGTGATAAAATTTATTACATGATTTCATTGTTAAATTTCTCTTAACAATTTCAAAAACATATATATAAGTTACGTGAAATGTACTTGGGTCAAAGATTTTACCAAACAAATGTTTTTGTTCAGTTGTAGAACCATGTCTCAAGGATGGAAACATGTGAACCAAATGAGCTATTATGTATACTCTAGTGACTCTCGCACCATAATCTAAACCGATGAGTCGGATTACACCATTAGTCCCCACAGGAACGACCTACCGACCAACATGATCACATTAATCGCTTCGTTGTATAACCATGGTCCTTCAGACTTCTTTTGAGACAAAAAGGATTACTATGAGAGTAATGACCTCACGACCATTAAATGGATTACTTGTGTTAACCAAGATAACAATTTTCATCTTGACGTCCGTGTTTCGGAGATGGTACTTATTTGGACGAGTCGAAGCCCTTTGGTAACAAAATATGTACAACTGAGATATTTTCTTGAGTACCTTTTTAAACCGTTGTGCACTAGTGTTTTTCAACGGATACATCTTTTGAGCATCAAAACCTAAGTAATACAAAGCACATTTAAACATCAAATTTTGTTGAATATCATTATTCAACCCACGTTCGGAAAGAAAATTATTTAAAAAAATATATAAATTATTTTGCATCACTTTCATTGTGTCTGGTCGTCATGACTTCAAATATTCGAAAATCTTTATTATAACTTCAAAATTTTAAAATATTTATTATTTCCACTTTAACAAAAAAATTATATAAATAAAATCTTTACTATACGTTACTTGAAATACATTTTTGGTCAAAACCTCTTTGTTACAATTTATGTTGAAAAAAAACCAACCTTGTTGGAAGTTACTATGAAATACAAACTTTTTACAAACGTATCTTTTAGGATGACAACCATATTGGAAGATTTAGAACTATGTATGTGAGAATGTTTATCCTTTTCTCTATATAAACTTTTGTGGCAACTTGGTTTGCACGATTACTATTTCACTAAATTTTGAAGTTGCATTATATATGCACGGTACTCGAAACTATACTTTGGCCAAATTACTTACTCAAATAAATGTTGTGGACAAATTCTAAAACCATATCTCCAAAACCAAACACGCACCACTTAGGAACGAATCTTGGAAACCAATTAGTGTACATCTGTACTTGCTACACTAGAACGGATACGAGTTTTGTATCGCTCGGACCCTATATTGGCTATTGAGGAAAACCGTAACCGAGGGAAACAATGGGAATTAGCCCCGTGCTAGAGCTCTTATCATTGCTACCAATGAAGCTCGACAAGATCCGAACATCGTGACGAATGCGTTTTCTTTGAACGATCATTTTGCTACCATATTATTCGATTTCGGTGTCGATTTTAGTTTTATTTCTACTGAATTCTTGCCTTTGATTAACGTGAAACCTAGTGCTATTAACCTAGACACGAGATTAAGATAGCCAATGGTCTAAAGATAGAAACCAACAGGATTGTCCGCGACGATGGACTAGAACTAGAAGGTCATACATTTCTTATCGACTTGATCCCTTTCGGTCATGATAATTTAATCTAGAAGGTCACTAGGTTTCATGTTAATCACGTTAATCGATGATGGACTAGAACTAGAAGGTTATACGTTTCTTATCGACTTGATCCCTTTCGGTCACGATAATTTAAATGTGATTGTAGGAATGGACTGGTTGTTAAAGCTTAGAGCTATGATAGTTTGCTTTGAGAAAATTGTCCAAATCCCATTATCTAACGGGGAGATTTTGGAAGTTCATGGAGAACGTCTCGAAGGGAACCTGAAATAGTTGATGACAATGAAAGTAGATGAGCAGAAACTCAAATATATCCCTGTTGTACGTAACTTACCTGGCGTGTTTCTAGAAGATCTATCAGGTTTACCCCAATCTGGTGAAGTAGAGTTTCACATAGATCTTATCCCTGGAGCTATGCCTATTGCGAAATCACCTTACCGTTTGGCACCTAGGAAATGCAATAACTATCCAACCAACTTAAAGAGGTCCAAGACAAAGGTTTCATACGACCTAGTTCCTCACCTTGGGGAGCCCCAGTGTTGTTTATGAAAAAGAAGGATGGTTTGTTTTGTATGTGCCTAGACTATCGAGAGCTGAACAAGCTAACTATCAAGAACCGCTACCCTCTTCCCAGGATCGATGATTTGTTCGATCAGCTGCAAGGGTCACGATATTTTTTTGAAAATAGACCTTAGATCTGGTTATCAATAGTTGAGAGAGCGCGAAGAAGACATTCCCAAATCTACATTCAGAATGAGATACATACATTCTGAGTTCACGGTCATACCTTTTGGTTTGAATAATGCTCTTGCGGTATTCATGGACCTTATGAACCGTGTATGTAAGCCATATTTTGACAATTTTGTCATCGTCTTCATTGATGACATCATGATGTGTTCGAAGACTAAAGAGGAGCATGAAGTTCATCTAAAGTTGATATTGGAGTTGCTTGAAAAAGAGAAACTGTTCAAAAAATTCTTGAAATGTGAATTTTGGCTATGAGAGGTTCGTTTTCTCGGACATGTAGTGAACAATGAAGGTATTCATGTGGATCCCAGAAAAAATGAGCTATAAAGAACTACAAGCCCCCGAAAACCCCAACCGAGATCCATTCATTCTTAGGATTGGCGAGATATTACAGGCGATTTATCTCAAATTTCTCGAAAATTTAAAAACCTCTCACCCTATTGACTCAAAAACACAAGAAGTTTGAGTGGGGTGGTGAATAAGAAAACACTTTTTAGATGCTGAAGGATATGTTGTGCGATGCCCCGATTATGATACTTCCAGAAGGACCAGATGATTTTGTAGTTTATTGAGACGCATCGAACCAAGGTTTTGGTTGTGTGCATACACATTGAGCAGTAAGGAATGGATGAAATCGAGATGAGTTAGAGCTTTGAGCATGATGATCCACTCTAGCATTAAGGCTAGGATATTTGAAGCACATAACGAAGCTTCCCATGACGTCAACACTCCAGCAGAAATGTTGCGAGGATTGGACAAACAGTTTGAAAGAAAAGAAGATGGCGGATTGTATTTTGTGATCGAATTTGGGTGCCACTATTTGGCAACGTCAGAACTTTGATCATGGATGAAGCCCATACTACAAAGTATTTTGTACATCATGGAGCAGACAAGATGTACTATGATCTACGAGACTTATATTGGTGGCCCAGAATGAAGAAAGATATTGCTATGTATGTTAGCAAGTGTTTGACTTGCTCTAAAGTCAAAGCAGAACACTAGTAACCCTCAGGATTGCTCCAACAGCCAGAGATTCCTGAGTGGAAGTGGGAGAAGATCACTATGGATTTTATAACTAAGTTACCGAGAACTAACAATGGACATGACGCGATTTGGGTCATTGTCGATCGACTAACCAAATCTGCATATTTCTTAGCTATCCGTGAAGACTACAAATGGAAAGGTTTGAAAGTTAGTACATCAATGAGATCGTAGCAAGGCACAGTGTGCCCGTGTCAATCGTATCTGATCGTGACAGTCGTTTCACATCACAATTTTAGGAATCGCTACAGAAAGCATTAGGAACGCAACTGGATATGAGTATCGCTTACCACCCACAAACTGATGGTCAAAGTGAGCGTACCATTCAAACTTTGGAAGATATGCTTAGAACATGTGCAATTGACTTTAGAGGAAATTGGGATACTCATCTTCCACTAGTAGAATTCTCGTACAACAATAGTTACCACTCAAGCATGAAGTGTGCACCATTTGAAGCTTTGTATGGAAGGAAATGTCTAACACCCATAGCTTGGTCAGAAGTAGGAGAAAGCAAGCTAATTGGACCAGAGATTGTTCAAGAGACTACTGACAAGATTATTCAAATAAAGGAAAGATTGAAGGCTGCACGAGATCGCCAAAAGAGCTATGCGGACAATCGGCGAAAGCTGTTAGAGTTCAGTGTTGGTGATAAAGTACTACTTAAAGTATCACCTTGGAAGAGTGTAGTACGTGTCAACAAGAGAAATAAGCTTTCACCAAGATACGTAGGACCGTTCGAGATTGTCGAAAGAGTTGGTCCTGTGGTTTATCGATTGTATCTACCATAAGAACTTGTAGGCATTCACGACACGTTCCACGTGTCGAACCTAAAGAAATACCTGGCCAATGTAAACTTGCACGTACCGCTAGAAGAGATCAAGATCGAAAAGGACTACATTTTGTTGAAGAACCTATTGAAGTCATGGACCGATATATCAAGAAGCTGAAGCAAAGTAACATTCCTATTGTAAAAGTTCGTTGGAACTCTCGATGAGGATCGAAAATTACTTGGGAACAAGAATACGAGATGAAGCGCATGTATCCGCAATTGTTTACAAGCACTACGGCTTAGGACGAGCAACTGGAATTTTAGGACGAAATTCCCTTTAACGAGGGAATATTGTGACAATTGTCTATTTTTGAGGTTAGTAACCGATAGCAAACATATGACATTTTGACTCCTTCTAATTATTTGTTGAGTCACTCTTACATGGTTGTGCCATTTTTATTATTAAATGCATATTTTTTGTAAGGAATCCTAGTTATACGAATGCACCTTCGACCTATGATCCTAGTTAACGGTCTTAACGATCAACGATATGCTCAAAGGTCATTATGTTAATGTCAATAATCATAAATAAACATATATCATTTATTTTTATGCACTTAGGTCAGTTCACTTTTCATAACATGCAAATTTCTCGGTAAACCCGATATTGCGTAAATTTTTACGTTTTTGCACTTACACTTCTTATAACGGACTTAAAACACTTCAATATGACCTAAGTGTATAAATTCACTCTTAACCAACATTACATAACATATTTTACATTTAACCTATAATATGCAACAAATTATACACATAACTATACCTTTTTACACAAAACCTTATAAATTTAACGTACAAAATACTACCTACATTTAATATATACATACAAAATGAATTTAAATACCAAAAAACAGTAATTAGGACCTCCTTGAGACCCCAAAAACGTAAACCTTGTCCCCCTATTCCTCCCTCCTCCTCCAATCACAATCCAAGCTTACTTACATACTCTTAATTACCCCTACACTCAAGCTCCCTTCAAACATAATAATTTTTCACTCTTTTCTTCTCACATACACTCCTCTCTCTCTCTCTCTCAAAAATCTTCATATCTCCTCCTCTCTTAAATACTCGACCATCATAAGGCCACCATCAACCACCACTTAAAAATCTTGTTTAACACAAGAACTGCCCCAAAAAGGGCTTGTTTAATCATCTTTTACAAGTTTCTTGATTCGTTTTTCACTCTAAGCACCATCTTGAAAAGTTTAAAGATCTCAGCCTCATCTTCATATTATCATTCACTTGGTGTTCTCATAGGTAAGGTAAAGTAAGGTAAGGGTACAAGACGGCTTGTGCCTATCTTGTACCCGAAAAGTGCCTATTTTGGCTTAAAACACATGTTCATCCATTTTCTTTGGATCTATTCTATAAAATAATTAGCTACTGAATACACATGGTTAAGACACTCTA
Source organism: Tanacetum coccineum (assembly GCA_026074375.1). NCBI lineage: Eukaryota > Viridiplantae > Streptophyta > Magnoliopsida > Asterales > Asteraceae > Tanacetum > Tanacetum coccineum. Next base: position 24,396 of record BQNB010031683.1, on the reverse strand, counting down.
AAAACAATGTTAAAATAATTGTGGGATTTGTTTGGGTGGTTTGGAGATTCAAACGATTAAACTAGTGGCAAAAACGGACTAAAAACCATGATTTTATATTAGACCGGGAGTAGATTTGTACATGCAATGAGTCAAGATTTTTCCAAAGTATCTACTAATTTTTCTTGTTAAATATGATGTCTACATGTATATGAAATAGGTTCAAGAGTCATTTTGGTCGTTTTGGGTGGTTTGGGTAAAAATGGATGCACGAAAGTCTTGATAAAATCCGAAATAGTTGGCTGTGAATCTCGAAAGCCCATCTTGTTTGAGTCATAACTTGATGATAAAAATAGCTTTGGAGGTGAATCAAAAACCTAAAATTTTCTACTCCGAATCTATTGTCTAGATCATTAAGAATAAAGTAATGAAATTGGGTTTTGGTCAGTCAAACTACGAAAATGGTAAGAGTGGTCAAAACAGTCCACTTTTCTGTTTCGGTCAAGTGTCGTGTTTTTAGTATAACATACTAATACTAGCATATGGAGCCCTAAAAATCGACCAGGAACTAAATCATAATATGTAATTGATATCACCAGAAGTCCAGAAACCCCATTCAAAGTTAAACCTATTTTAAGGCATGTACAATATGGAATGTCTAGAACTGAGTTTAAAAGATGTACGAGCCATTTGGCTAGGTTAAAGACATAGGAAAGATCTATGAAACTTCATGGTCACTCTAGACACATGATATTAAAATGTGTTTAAAGGATTTGAACCACAAATAATTTTTACTTGGTCAAATAGCCACTCAAAGTGGCTGAGTTTTCGGGACAATTTTGTGTTTTTGTGTAACTTGGAAAAAGTGATACTTATTGTCACATATGAGCCAATGACACAACTAATAAATGTTTAAATGGTCTGAGAATATCGTTTAGGATCTAATTAGGTATATTATTTACCTTAGGTCTCGGGTAGAAGGGTGAGCGTTCGTTTGGGATGCCTACTTATTATGATTTGCTGTGAAGTCAACGATTGTTCTAGCTTTTGAGGTGAGTTTCTCACATCCCCCTTTTTACATGTTTTTAAATGTTTTGGGGTGGAAAGCATGATGTGTCATATTGCTATGCTCTTACTTTTATATATTTAAACTTTAGCATACTTAAACTTATTGAACTGGATTTGAACTTATTAAATTGGTCTTGAACTTGTTGAACTTTGAACGTATTTGTAATAACCCGAGTTTCAGGTCAACGTTTATCCCGAGCTATAATATTTATTTTTATGCTTGATTGATATTTAACCGTTTATGCCTAGATAAGATTTTATGAAAATTTCCATTTATTGGGTAATTTTAAGATGTGATTGATTTTCTATTTGTTTTTAGCATCTAAGAAGGTCGAGAAAATTTATATTTTTGCTCCGAGAGCGTGATTTTATTATTTAAGTGTTTTAAAGCGTTTCTTCGAGTTTTTATAAAAACTGTGTTTAAAGGTCGTGTTTTACAAGGTTTAACGTTTTAATAAAGGTTTTAAACTATATTTAGTGGGACGGATTAAAAATATTTACGAAAGTGGTGACCCGAGCATGTTGGCCGGATTTTATTAATAAAAGGGAAGGCTTGTACTAGTTTCAAAAAGTTTGAGGATGGAAGGACTAAAATTGCCAAATTGTGTAACTTCAATCCTATAAAAGGAAGCATAATACTTCCATTTTATTATTTTACAAAAATTAGAAATCCTCTCCTCCTCATACACCATTCAACCGGCCCCCCTTCATCTCTATTTTCTGACCAATTTTCCGACATGCATTATAATCAAATTACACCATTTTAATCCTTGTTTCAAGATCTAGATAACCCACTAAAGAAAACTCACATGCATTAAGTTTTTAAGAAGTTAGATTTTTGATGTGTTCTTGGTGATTTCAAGCATAAGGGTGTGTTTCTAGTTGTTAGATTATGGTTATATTGGTGTTAGCTGCTTGAAAAAAGTTGGGTTGTTATCCCTTGTGGTTCGTCCGATTTTAAAAGACCAAGGGGAAGCCATAATTTATTTTCTTATTGCATTGAAAGTCTCCTAGTTATGTTTATGTGATGATTTAATTGATGTATATTGCATTGTATTGTTATAGCTAGGCGATTCAAGTGCGAAATTGATTTGAAAGCGTATTGTGTATGAACATATGTTTGATGGTTTTGGTACATGTTTTTAGGCTAGTTAAACATGTTGGAATAATTAGATTTTGTCAAAAGTTGGATTTTCATTGACTTTGCGTTGACTTTTGTTGACCAGAAAGTTTGACTTGACCGTAGCGAGTAGAGAAATTTTTGAAAGTTATTTTTGATAATGAAAAACATTAGAAAATGTCTTTATCTATGTTTTGATAGGTGGATCGTCACGTAACTATTAAAAATGAGCGTTTTACGGCCAAATGAAGTTTGGTAATTTTTATGGTAAAAATCAACTACGATGTTTGACTTTTGAAAGTCAAACTTCTGTAAACTTTTGAATATGGATTAATATAAGTAAAGGGTTAGTAATGTTAGTTAAATGGTAATAAAAATATGAAGTACGGATTATATTATCCTTACTTTCGACAACTTACTAAAAATGGAAACTTTATATAAAAGGGTAACATTTGTAGTGCGTTGAAGTTAAATGTTTTGTGTCGCACTTGAAGAGTTAAGTATATGATTATATATGTGTAATAGATATAAATAAATATATAGTATTCTATATATGGAATATTTTACAAATAGTCACGTGCCGCTATATATAATATATAGGTTGCGGTTAAGACGTGAAGTATTTTGTGCTTGTTGATTGATTGGATTGGATCTTTTGCTTAAGGTGAGTTCATAGCCTCGCTTTTTAATGTTTAATTGTTTTTAAACCCAAGAGAGGGATACATGTTCTGTTTTATAAATCGAGCACATATGATTTATGGTATGCTGGACCCGTATAAGAAAATGTTTCTCGCATAAGTTGCTAATGTCGAAGTCCCTTTATTCATGAACCGTTAATTACCTGTGATGGTGAACGCTAATAAATTAAATAGATCTATTGGGTTTGACAACCCTGTCCGAGTTATGAATCCGTTGGTGAGCACCCTGTCAATGGACATTTTGTCATTAGAAGATAAATAGGCATATGACAATAATGCTTTGTTGTTGGGGCAAATTTGACATATGAAAGGAAATATGTTATGTTTACGTTCGGTGTCATGAGCTTAATGCGTGAAAGAAGAGAAATTGTTATACATTGTATTTGTTGCATTGTTTACCCGAGAACTAAATATGTGTTCAAAGGTTATTGTATATTGATTATTTAAACTCTATGAATTTCACTCAACTTTGTTGTTGACGTTTTAAACATGTTTTATCCCAGGTAACCAAGGTTGATGGCAACGATGGCGTGGAGGTGTCATGCGTGTGATGGATTTGTGAAAGACTACTTGTGTGTTCCTTGTCTTTCAAAAACAATGTTATGTCTTGTTAAAATTATGTCTTTTATTTAAACAATGTTTCCAAACTTTGTACGGTTGTGGTTACGATTTTCTGTGGGAACCTAACGCATCTTTTATCTCTGATTTAATAATGGAACACATGTTGGGTTTAAACGTCTCATTTGGGCCGTTTTCTATTATCTTTGGTTTGTGATGCTATTTAGTAACACTCATTTGCTAAATTTCTGCTGCACAACCTAAATGGGAGTGTTACAGAGTGGTATCAAGAGCCTTTGGTTATAGAGAACTAGGTTGTTTTCAAAACTCAGATCATAATTGTTTTAGATACCAGATTAGAGTCAAGAGTTTTTGGTTATAAAGAAGTATGTCGAGTCTTTGAGAACCTAAACTATAATGCTTCTACACGCACGCCAAGACTCCTCGTTGCCATTGGTTACATATAAAAGGGAAGGTATGCTTGCAATTTGCTACGTGTATGTATGTTTACGTATATGTAATATGTATAAATAAGTATATATATGGATACATTTATGCATGGGTTGGATGCATAAAGTGTGGTGCATTGGTACATTTATGCTTGTGTTGTAAGCATGAAATGTCAAGAGATCATGCAATGATTATTAATTTGAAATATAATTAAGGTATATGTTGAACAAGAATGTCACGGATTGTGAATTTTTGTTGTTGCGCTTTGATGCGAATTGTTATTTTAAATGATAGAAATGGTATTTGGAAATTCTATTGAGTAAGTATTATATGATATTTTCTAGATTATCATGGTGGATGTGAATGATCCTCATGATAATGATGCGCCTGTTGTTGAGCCGAATCAACACGATGATGTTCCTATTATTCTTGAGCCTGTCTTGGTAGATGAAGACGAGGACCCGGAAGAAGAAGAATTTGAGGAGGAAGAAGAACCTCAAGAGAATGAAGATGATATGGAAGTCGACATCAAGGAAGACGAGAACGAGCCGGAGTTGACTTATCCTTATGAAGAGACGGATTCTCTTAACCCTTCGCCACCTATTTCCCATTATGAACCGGAAGATATGATTGAGGTTGAGGACGTGATTGAGCCTAAGGATGAGACTGTTCCTGTTAGTGTCTATGAGGTAGGTGAGTCATCTACTGCCGCTTTCTACCGAAAGGATGGTGATGATTTATTACCTGGACTCATGAGACGGGACATTGATTCTCTCTTTGGTAGAGTGATTTCTCTTTCTAGACGGATGTGTGGTTGTGAGACAGCACATGCATTGGTCGAGAAGAAAGGAAAAGCTAAGGACAAGTTATATGGAAAATTAATCTTGGATTTGGGTAATGAAGTGCGTTCGAGTGTAGAGCAAGGAACGACTGCAATGGAAAAGTTGGTTGAAAAGCTTGGTAATGTTGAAGAAAAAGCCGAGTGTAAGAGATTGAAGAAGGAACTTGAAGATGCAAAGCTGAGTAACACACTTCTTCACATGCAGAATGAACGAGTCGAGAGAGATCTCTATTGGGCTAGAACTCGAGCTTATGAGTTTTACCAGGAGATGATTCGTCATGGTGTTGTACTTGATGAGAGACCGTGTGAAGCTATCGATGTGTCAGTAAAGGATGATGAGAGTTCGTTGTCAGAGTCACAAGGATCCCATCATCATCATGATTATCAGTAGCATTAGTTTCAATTGTAGTTTGTTTATTGTGTAATCACTAAACTGAGTCCTCAGTTAGTAGAATTGATGCTGTTGGTTGTAAAGATTTGTATCATTTCATGAGACAATTATGACAATGGGTTAACTCTCTGTGATGAATAATGAATGACTAGCTTTTGATTACTAACTGATGTTATGTGATTGTGGTTATGATTGATTTGTTTTTGTATCATGTTTTGGGTATAACAAGTTATGAATGCTTATTCGATTATTTTTCTGTGTGACGTAACAAAATCATGCCTCCAAAGACTGCACCTTTGAATCAAGCTGATGTTTGTCGAATGATTAAGGAAAGTGTCGATGCTGCTATTGCTGCTGAGCGAGCTAGACATGCGAATGCAGGAAATGATGCTAGGGGATCTGGACCGGCTAGAGGTCAGAATACCGCACCTACTGTTCGTGAGTGCACTTTTTCCGGATTTATGAAGTGCAATCCTACTATTTTTCGTGGTACTGAAGGAGTTGTTGAATTGAGAAGATTGTTTGAGAAAACCGAGAGTGTTTTTAGAATTAGTGAATGTGCCGAGGATAAGAAGGTTAAGTTTGCTGCTGCAACACTGCAAGGACCTGCTTTGACTTGGTGGAATGCTAAGATTGCTACTATGGGTTTGGAGACTGTGAATCAGATGCCTTGGGTTGAGATGAGACAGTTGATGACTGCTGAGTTTTGTCCAATTGAAGAACTTCAAAGGATGGAGCATGAACTGTGTAACTTGAGGATTAAGGAGTATAATATTGTTGCTTATACTCAGAGGTTCAATGAGTTAGCTTTGATGTGTCTAAGGATGGTTGAGCCTGAAAGCGCGAAGGTAGAAGCTTACATCCGAGGTTTGACAGATAACATTAAAGGTGAAGTGACTTCTTCTAAGCCAGCTAACTTGAACGAAGTTGTGCGGATGGCTCATAAGTTGATGGAGCAGAAATCGCAAGCTAGAGAAGAAAGAATTCTGGAAGGAAAGAAGCAAAAGTGGGAAAGCTCTCAAAGTGGGAATAGTAGTGGTAAAGGCAATCATTGGGATAACTTACGTCAGACTTTGCAGAATAAACAAAAGCAAGGAAATGCGCGAGCCATGATTACTGCTCCTACTGATGAGAAGGTGTCTTCTGGATCACTTCCTTTTTGTGAACGTTGTTTTACTCGCCATGTTGGTCAGTGTACAGTCCAGTGTTACAAGTGTGGGAAAGTTGGGCACAAGGAAAGGTACTATAAGGAGAAGAATGTTGCCATGGGTGCAAATGCTCAGCCCATTCCGACTTGTTATGATTGTAGTGAGCAAGGTCATACTAGGAACCGATGTCCAAAGAAGGTGAAGCAAGAGAAAACCGGTGAGGTTCGTGGCAAAGCGTATGCGATTAAGGATGCTGAGCTACAAGGTCCGAATGTGGTTACGGGTACGTTTTTGCTCAATAACCGCTATGCTTCTGTTTTATTTGATTCGGGTTCCGATAGAAGTTTTGTGAACACTAGATTTAGTTCCATGCTTGATATCGATTCGGTTAAAATAGATACCAGTTATGAAGTAGAATTAGCCGATGGGAGAGTAGTTAGTACGAATATTGTTCTGAAGGGTTGTACTTTGAATTTGGTAAACCATCTTTTTGAAATCGATCTTATGCCGATTGAGCTTGGTACGTTCGACGTTATCATCGGTATGGATTGGCTTGTCGAGCGCGATGCTGTTATCGTCTGTAGAGAAAATTTTGTTCATATACAGTATGGAAACAAGACATTAATAGTCGAGAGTGACAAGGGTATGTCGCCACTAAAGGTCATATCTTGTATAAAAGCCTATAAGTATGTCGAACGAGGTTGCCATTTGTTTCTAGCTCATGTGACTGGGAAGAAACAAAAGGAGAAGCGATTGGAAGATGTGCTAGTGATTCATCACTTTCTGGAGGTGTTTCCTGATGATTTACCGGGACTATCATCGCCAAGGCAAGTTGAATTTCAGATAGATTTGGTACCGAGGGCTGCACCTGTTGCACAAGCACCGTATCGATTGGCACCGTTGGAAATGAAAGAATTGTCAGAACACTTACGCGAATTATTGGAGAAAGGATTTATTCGTCCAAGTTCATCACCTTGGGGAGCACGAGTATTGTTCATGAAGAAGAAAGATGGATCTTTTCGGATGTGTATAGATTACCGTGAATTGAATAAGTTGACTGTCAAGAATCATTATCCTCTTCCGAGAATTGACGATTTGTTTGACCAACTTCAAGGTTCAAGCGTTTATTCTAAGATTGATCTGCGATCAGGATATCACCAGCTTTGTATTAATTAAGAAGACATTCCGATTACTGCATTTCAAACTCGATATGGTCATTTTGAGTTCCAAGTGATGCCATTCGGATTGACTAATGCGCCTGCTATGTTTATAGACTTGATGAATTGAGTATGTAAGCCATATCTTGATAAGTTTGTCATTGTGTTTATCGATGATATATTGATTTATTTGAAGGATGAAGAAGAGCACGGAAAACATTTGAAGATTGTGATGGAGTTGCTTAAGAAAGAAAGGTTGTATGCCAAGTTTTCTAAGTGTGACTTTTGGTTGAATTCGGATCAATTCCTTGGTCATGTGATTGATCGTAATGATGTCCATGTTGATCCTGCAAAGGTCGAAGCCATTAAGAATTGGGCTGCACCGACTACGCCAACTGAAGTGAGATAATTTCTTGGATTAGCTGGTTACTATCAGAGATTTATCGAAGGGTTTTCTTTGATTTCTAAGCCTCTCACTAAGTTGACTCAGAAAGGTAAGAAGTACGAATGAGGTGAATAAGAAGAAGAAGCTTTTCAGACGTTGAAGCAAAGGTTGTGTAGTGCACCGATTTTAGCGTTGCCCGAAGGAACAGAAGATTTCATGGTGTATTGTGACGCATCTCTTAAATGTTATAGAGCCGTGTTGATGCAAAGAGAGAAGGTAACCGCTTATGCTTCTCGACAATTAAAAGTTCATGAAGAGAATTACGCTGCTCATGATTTGGAGTTAGGAGCTGTCATTTTTGCCCTGAGATTGTAGAGACATTATTTATATGGCTCAAGGTGTGTGGTTTTCACCGATCACAAGAGTTTACAATATGTTTTGAATCAAAAGGAGCTTAATATTAGACAACGACGTTGGATTGAATTGTTAAGCGATTATGATTGCGAGATTCGCTATCATCCGAGAAAAGGAAATGTTGTAGCTGACGCTTTGAGTAGGAAGGTAAGAGATAAGCCGTTGCGAGTTTAAGCTTTGGTGATGACTGTGCATAACAATTTACCTAAGCGAATCCTTGACGCTCAGAATGAGGAAATGAAAAGGAAGAACGTAAGGGCTGAGAAGTTAGGGAAATTGGTTAAGCAAATATTTTTTTAGGTAAAGGGTTATCCCGTTAAAGTATATTAAAACTAAAAAAAGTTAAGTATAAATGGAATGTGGCTGAAGTACCACATTAACCTCAAGCTAAACACCTTGAAAAACACCTAAAACTAGAGCTTATGACATGCCATAAACTCTTACAACTCTAGAAACAACTAATTGCAACTAGAACACATAACACAACTAAACAAGCTAACCAGCAGCAGCCGTAAAAGATGAACTTCCACCAGCTTTTGTGTTTTGAATTAAGTTAGCCGATTCATCATACACATTTTCCACATCTTCTTCATCATCATCTTCTTCTTCATTTAAGGCATAAAAAGAATTAGACATGGAGAGATTATCTTTCTTAGATTAATTATCAGTCGTCTTCAACATAGGTGTCGATTGAGATGTATAACCCACATAAGTAGTTCCCTTCTTTGGTGCACTTGTAGTCGCTTTAGGCTCATATCTAACATTATGTTTAACCGAAGGACCAGTAAACTGACCGCCATTAGTAGACTTGGACTTACCTTTCCTCTTCTTCTTTTTACCCACCGTTTGGAAACCATCATTAGTCTTCTCAGCATTAGGGGTAACAACATTAGAAGTAGCAACAATAGGAGGACTCACCACTTTTTTAGGGCAATAGTCATGCACATGACCAAAAATCTTACATGTATCACATCTGGGCAGCCTCCATTCATATTCAACACGGATGGTTTCTTTGGTAAAATCATCCTCAGAAAGAGATGGAATACCAATAGTAACAACATCCACGAGATCAGCCTCTGAATTTACCTCAATTAAGCACCGAGCAAAACTACTCCTACCCCACGAATCATTACACATAGAGCTTGTGTATGAATCAAGCATAACATGTTTACCAATAAATGTAGCAATTAGACTAATACCATCCTCTTCAAAAACTTAAATAGGAACATCATGTAATTTAACCCATATCAGAATACGAGTCAATTCTTCTTTGAGCAATCTAGTATCCATCGACCATTTCTTGAGAATGATCGGAGATTTACTAATCAACCAAGGACCACCCTCCAGAACAACCTCTAAACCAGCCCGGGAATCAAATTTAAAGAAAAAGAAGCCTTTGGAATTCATCATAATCCTTTTCAGCCCATGTTTCGCCTAGTTGTTCCTAGCATAATATTCAACAACCGGAAACGCCATTCTCTTTCCAATAAAGTAGCCATATAGAGTGTGTTCAAAGCGAGTAGTAACCTTTTCAACAACTTTAAGGGGTATTTCTTCTCTACCAGCATGTAGATTCTTCCAGCTTGCAAAGCTAAACAGTGTACCCCACAAGAATCAAATAACTTCCAGCTTAACACCTTAAATCTTTGTTGCAATTTCTAGACTTCATCTTCTACATGTGGCTCAAATATTATCTTTAAATTCCCCCGCAGTAGTAGATCCAAGTCATCAACTGGCTTTGTATCTCCATACTTATCCATTACCAGCTTATATAGCACTTCTAAGTCTTTCCTATTAAAACTTATAAGCATTTAATCAAAGGTCATGTACATTTGATCTTGAATACCAACTCTCATGATCACATAATAGCTCTTCTTCCCTTCTTTGTAGATCCTCCAATAAAAAATGGGAGACTTAACAGCCAAAGGAATTGCATCAATTCCTACTTCTTACGGAACTACTTGCATGCATTCATTAAGCCTAGCTTTCTCTTGCTCATCATTTATTTCCTCCTCTACTGCTTCTTGTTCAGAACTTACCTTTTGCTTCTTTGAGCTTTCTCTTTCCAAGTCCTCGCCTGTTCTCTTAGTACTGCTTTCAATTCTTGTTTTACTGCCTTCCACCACTTTTGTATCCATGTCTACAAACATGTTCACCCTTGTCATGGCTTTTTTAAACAACTTCTGAATGTCTTCAAAGCTTTTGTTCTATAATTGATTTGACTTGTATCCAGCCATATTTTTGAGATAAGTAGACATAGTTTTTCTCTGTTGAGCTTGGTGGGTGGTTTATTTCTCTTCTCATGTGCTCTTAAAGCTGTAAAGTGTTTCTTTCTTTTCTCTAATAGTTGTACAAACAATTTAGCTTTTAATTGATTTGACTTGTTTCAAGACATGATTTTTGAGATAAGTAGGACTGAGTTGTTGCTCCCGGTTTGAGCTTGGTGGGTGGTTTATTCTCTCTTATCATGTGCTCACGGGTTTGCTGCGTTAGTGGTGTAGGGCGTGGCGTCGTTTAGGGGCTTTACTTTACACTTTGTGTTAGATGTGTTCGGCGTTCTTATTATAGCTGCTTATTATGCTTGCAGTCTTTCAGCCAATTGATAATTAGGCTTCAAATTTTGATTGTTGTGAAAACCCACCCAAGGATTGTATCTTTGCATAGTCGGGCGGCTTGTGTGGGGTGTAGACACATGGTCTCAGGTATTGGTGAGGCCTGTCATTCTGTCGAATTGAGCGTCAACTCTGAGCCTTTTCTCTTACAAGTTTGGCCTCTTCATCAAATTGAGCTTGCAACCTTCTAGCCTCTTCTTTATCAGCTCTGATTTGATCTGTTCTCTTTAATGGTCTCTCAGGCTCAATCATTATGCCTTTCCCTTTATCCTTTGAGCCTTGAGCTTTAGCCTATGTTTGCTATGAGGGTCTTGTTGTTGTTTCACTTGGCTCTTGAATAACCACCCCTTTAGCCTTTGGTCTTGTGCTCTTTCTTTCTATCAATGTTTCAGTCAAAGTGATCTCAACTTCATCAACAACATCTTTAGGTTCTTTAACAAACACCTCTTCACCATCTAAATCAGCCATATCAAACATCTCTTTCTCAGCATCATCTACGAGAGTAATGTCTTCATCATCATCAATTTTAGCAATTCTCCTCCTCTATTTAGATACATCCTCTACACCCAAATTGTCTTCATCATCAGAGGAGATTACTCTTGCAGTTAAACCAACCTTGTATAATCTTTTCAGCTTGTGAGTTCTTGACCTTTGCTTCTTTTTAAGCTTCTTGACTCTTCTCTTTAAACTTGCAATTTCATTAGCTTGAGTAGTCTTGGTCTCTTCCAAAGTCAGAACTCTTTGTTGTAAGGTGGTACACATATCCGTCAATTCATTGAGTTTTAGTCTATCCTCCTTATTTCTAAGTGTGCTAATTCTTAGGAGAGGTGAGTCATTGGACCTTTTAGATCTCCTTTCAGACCTAGTCTAAATAGGAACATCCCCTATAGTATCATGGTGGCTGGGACCACTACTTGAACCAGTTCTCTGAGGACTTGGCTCATTAAGTGTTGCCATGGATTGGGTCTTATGGATGTTACCAATGTCATGCTCTGCATCTAAGCTAGAAGCAGTAGTGGCAGCCATTTCCACTCTGTCACTCATCTCCTCATTGACAGCCTCATTTGCAACATCATCCCTAGGAACACTAGACTGAGGAATCCCAATGTCCTTTCTCCTTGATTTACTAGATTGGTAGGTCTTGAGGGTTGTTTGAGAAGCTGGGATTAAGGAACCTTCACCTATCTCTTCTAAAACTTGCACCATCATAGTAGGAAATAGAGGTGTGATCCTTTCTAAAAAGTCTTTGCCCTGCCTCTTCATGTTGGCAAAAATCTTCTTTGTGTGAGTGTGAGGAACATAAACTCTATGATGAACATCCATCCCTTCAACTTGATTATCCAAAAAGACTTGAACAAACCTTGGATACATCAAAAACTTTCCAGCACTATCAAGGTTCTTCACCATGCTTTCAAAGATATACATGGAAAACTTGAACTTTCTATTGTTGGCCAAACAGAGCCATAGTGCTACTAAATTTATTCCAGGTTGTAGTCTTAGAACTTAGGCATTGCAAGATGGTGTGGATAAAGAATTTCCATTGGGTGAAAAGAAAGCTTTATAAAAGTTAAGTTTCTGAGACAATTTTTCATACCCCATTCGAGCAAGTTGTTCAAATTTTTTAGCATTTGGAAGACAATCATCACCCGTAGCATCTTCCAGTTGAAGATCTCTTCGTATTGCGGATTCAGTCACAACAACCTTCTTACCATCCACTTGAGCATGTATCTGAACTTCCCCATTGACTGTTTTCGCCTTGGCAGTATCCCAAAACTGCTTAATGCACGAAGTATAAATGGTGGGGTTGACAGTTAAAGCATACTTGATAGAACTTGCCTTGAGAAAATCAACAATCTCTTCAAACCCATCACTTTCAGTTGGTTTCTTCAAAAACGCGATCATATTGTGAGTGTCAACAAACTTAAGAGTAGACATTTTGATGTGTTTTGAGAATAGATGATGAAATGGAGTTAGGGTTTCGGTTTAGAGAGTATATAAAAGAGTGAAATCGATTTAATGAGTGATTGAAACCCTTAATCGAAGTATTTATGAAACATACCCTCATCAGCATTAACGTTCATCAACAGTTGTAATTTAAGTCCAACAGCATTAACTTACAACCATCAGTAGAAAGTAATGCTTAGCAGCATTAACTCTGATGTACCAGCACTAACTCCAATTTCATTTCAAACAAGTTTTCCATCATCAAATGATCATCTTGGCTCACAAAAACTCTCTTTCTTTTTTTACTTTCTCTTAATTCTTTTTATCTTACTTTTCTCTCTGTCTGTTTTTTGCTTTCTCTCAATTCTTTTCATCTCACTTTTCTCTCTGTCTGTTTTTGCTTTCTCTTAATTCTTTTCATCTCACTTTTCTCTCTGTCTGTTTTTGCTTTCTCTCAATTCTTTTCATCTCACTTTTCTATAAAAACCAACTTTTCCATGATGAAGTATCTTAGCAGTCCCAAGTTATACTGAGCAGTATGAACTAATGCCTAACAGCATTAAGTTTATGCCTAGCAGCATTAACTTTGACTGTTTATAGTTTTTGGCAAACTATCAACCATCAACGGATTTGATAATTCTTTACCAGTTGCCGTTTGCACTGGAATAGCCAATTCTTTCTTGTTTGTTAGACATGGTGAATTGATTACCATTTGTGGTGTGGAGTAATCCAACACTTGAAAAACAAGCAGCACTAAGTTAAGTCTGACAGCATTATGAGTAGCATTAAATGGCAGTCACCATTAGAAATTCCAAATCAAATCCTTTCTAAGCTTTGTCCTGCAAAAAGTTAGTTCCAAAACACAAATAACACAATATATAACATTTTGCAAAAGGAGCATAATATAAATTATACTGAGCAGCTTTAAGTATAACTAACAACATTAAGTTAAGCTTGGCAGCATTAACCTAAGCTGGACAGAATTAACCCTCAATTACTAGTATAAACTTCTAATTGCCATCCTTGATGAATAATCAGCTGCATATCAACACTTGTAACCTCCCCTCAAACCATACTTCATAGATTGAGCATTCTAATGCTAGCAATCAAATAATTAAACATGCTAACATCAAATGCCTTTGTGAGTAAATCAGCAACATTGTGGTATGTATGAATCTTGTTCACTTGAATCAGCCTCTTCTCATAAGAATCTCTGATGAAGTGATGCCTAATCTCAATGTGCTTGGTTTTGGAGTGAAACACTGGATTCTTTACTTTACATATTGTGCTTTCATTGTTAATGTAAATCTTGGTGTTCATGAAATTATATCCATAATCAAGCATTTGATTTTGAATCCATAACACCTGTCCACAGCAATTAGCAGCAGCAACATACTCAGCTTCAGTTGTTGAGTTGGCAACTATTGTTTGCTTCTTACATTGCCATGAGATTAATCTTCTTCCAAGAAATTGACAACCTTCTGTTGTTGATTTCCTGTCTAAACTAGCTCCTGCATAATCACTATCAGAAAAGGCCTTCAAGTCAAATGGTGAATCCTTAGGATACCAAAGGCCTAATTTAGGTTGACCTTTCAAATATCTAAAGATTCTCTTCACAACATGAAGATATGAGACTTTAGGTGTAACTTGGAACCTTGCACAAGCACAAACAGCAAACATTATGTTAGGTCTTGAAGCTGTTAAATACATCAATGAACCAATCATTGATCTGTATAAGTGAACATCTACATCTTCCTCTTCTTTATCCTTGAGCAATGCCTTGTTAGGCTCTATGGGTGTGCTTGCTGTCTTTATAGTGGAAAAGCCAAACTTATTCAAAATATCAGCCACATACTTATCTTGACTGATGAAGATTCCATCTTCTTTCTACTTCACTTCCAGTCCTAAAAAGAATGTGAGCTCACCCATTGAACTCACCTGGAACCTCTTGTGCATCATCTCTTCAAACTTAGTACACAAAGACTTTTTAGTAGACCAAAAAATGATGTCATCTACATATACCTGAACAAGTAGGATATCACCTTTGTCCTTCTTTATAAATAAAGTCTTATCAATAGTCCCTCTTTTGAATCCATTTTCCAATAAAAAGGTAGACAATGTTTCATACCAGGCTCTAGGAGCTTGATGTAGACCATATAAAGCTTTCTCTACCTTGTACACTTTGTCTAGAAACTCTGGATCTTCAAACCCTAGAGGTTGGCAAACATAAACCTCCTCTTCAATGGTGCCATACAGAAATGCACTCTTTACATCCATCTGGTAGACAATAAAGTTCATATATGATGCATAGGCCAAAAATAACCTTATTGCTTTAATTCTAGCAATAGGAGCAAAAACCTCATCATAATCAATTCCATCTTCTTGAGTGTATCCCTGTGTAACTAGCCTTGCCTTGTTTTTAACCACAATGCCTCTCTCATCCTTCTTATTTCTATAGACCCATCTAGTACCAATGGCCCTCTTGCCATAAGGTAAATCAACCAAAGTCCAAACCTTCTGCAGTTTAAATTGTAGCAGCTCTTCCTGCATTGCTTCTATCCAGCTTGGATTTGTCAAAGCTTGAATCACTTTATTAAGTTCTATTTGAGACAGGAAGCAGGCAAATAAACAATTCTGAATGTCTTTATGGTTTGTTCTTATCTGCTTGTGAATTAGACTGACCAAAGAATATTCTTCAAACTTCTTGGTCATTCTTCTAGTCTGAGGTGCTAAATGAAAGTCTGCAATGACTTGGTCAAGTGGATGATCCTTGTGTAATCTAGTAGTTGGAATAAGACTAACAGGAATAACTGAATCCACATTTGTTATGTCAGCCTGTGCACCAAAAACTGCCTCATCATCATCATAGGCATCATCAAATATGCATATCTCCTCCAACTCAGGCACGAGTGGATCATCCTCTAGTTCTTCAGCATGAAACCAGTTTGAACCATCAACATTGAGATATGATGAACCACCAGCATTAACATCATTTGGACTAGCAGCATTAACATTGTTAGTGTTGTTTGACAAATTTGAACCAGCAGCACTAACATTGTTAGTGCTGTCAGCATAATTATTCTCCTTTGGCTCATTTCTTTTATCATCTTTTGGCTCTATTTCACCTTCTTTCCCTAGATCTTCAGCATTTTTCTTTTCCTCCTCCCTTGATGGTTTGAATCCATCATCAGGAGAATCCTTTGTGCTAGAAGAAAATGGTAAATCTTGAGTCCATAATGGTAGCACTATGTAATTTGTGTCAGGTACTGTCTCCATTCTAGCTTTACCTGCATCATCACATGCTTTTGTACTTACAATACCATTAGATTGATTTCCTGCAACAACTGGCTTATAATTCATAGATTTTGTTAGTGAAACTATATCAAAAAGCTAATTTGGTCCACTTCTTGCAATATTAGGGGTACTTTCACTAAATTGTACATGCAGGTTCTCTTCTACTATCCTAGTTTTACTGTTGAATACTCTAAATTCTTTGCTATTGGTGGAGTATCCTACAAAGAACCCTTCATCAGCCTTTCCATTAAACTTACCTAGGTGATCTATGATATTAAGGATTGTAACAGGACACCCAAATGGTCTCATGAAGCTTAAGGCAGTTTTTCTACCTAGAAAAAATTCATAAGGGGCTTGTTGTGAGGCTTGATAACTAACACTTTATTCTGGACATAACAAGCTGTATTAACTGCTTTAGCCCAAAAAGTTGTTGGCAATTTTGAATCTACTAGCATAGTCTTAGCAGCCTCAATTAGTGTCCTATTTTTCCTCTCAGCAACACCATTTTGCTAAGGAGTTCTAGCTACACTAAATTCCCTCTTAATACCCTTCTCTTCACAGAACTGATTCATGACCCTATTCCTGAATTCAGTACCATTGTCACATCTTATCACTTTTACCCTATGGTCTATGAGATTTTCTATGCCAGTTATGAAAGTTTTAAGGATTTCACTTGTTTCATCCTTAGTGGCTAAAAAAAACCCAACCAAACCTACTAAAGTCATCTGTGATAACTAGGCAGTACATCTTTTTCATTAAACTTTTTACAAATGTTGGACCAAACAAATCAATGTGCAACATTCGTAATGGTTGGCTGATAGAACTGACTGTTTTGGACTTACAAGAAGCTCTGTGTTGCTTTCCATTCTGACAAGCAACACAAGTTTAATTAATTTCAAAAAGTTTTGAAGATAAACCTCTTACAAGGTTTCCCCTTAACAGTTTATTCATGGTTTGAAATTTATATGTCCAAGCCTCTTATGCCAAAGTTCAGACTCATCTGATGTGGCTTTTGCAAAAAGACAAGTAAGACCTCCTTGAGGAACAACATTCTTCAAATCAACACTGTACGTGTTGTCCTTTCTAGGAACTTTAAGTAAAACAAGACTTTCATCAGTCAACTTAAAGTCTGGAGACAGGACAACACATTCAATATCAGTAAAAAGAACAATGTTCTTTTTGTCACACATTTGTGAGACACTAAAGAGGTTAAACTTTAACTCTTTGACAAAATACACATCTTCAAAATCTAATTTACTAGTCCTTATTTTACCTTTACTAGTAATTTTCCCTCCTTTAGGATTACCTCCAAAGGCAACAAATCCTCCATCAATTTCTTCAAAGTCAGTAAGATATGATCTGTTTCCAGTCATGTGCCTAGAGCAGCCACTGTCAATGACACCTTTACCCTTCAAATCTTGCTGTGGATTACCTTGCATACAAAGGTAAGAAAATTAGGCTCTTTTGGGGACCCAAGCCATTACTGACTTGGATCTGCCTTGTGCATCAACATAGTCAAATCTCTTAAAGGTCATTGATGCACTATTATTTTTAGAGACATGGTCTAAAACTTTGTTCTTTGGTCTCCAAACCCAACATGCTGAGGCCTTAACAGCATTACCCTTGTTTCCCTTAACAGAACTAAATACTGCTTTTGGCCTAGCAGTATTAACCCTTGGCTTAATAGTATTAACCCTTGGCCTAGCAGTATTAACCCTTGGCCTAGCAGTATTAACATTATAAGTGAAATTACTGTATGTAGTTGTTGTTTTCTGATTAATAGGCCTTCTAACATATGAATGTGCTTTATTAAAAACATTTGACATTGGTCTTGCATAATTCATTGTGGGTCTTGGTTGATCAGCATCAACTGGTCTAGCAGTATTAAGTAAAATTGGGTCAAACCTAGTTAAGACTGTTTGTGGAACAAAATTCCTTTTAAGGTGTGGGTGGGTCTTTTGGTTAGAAAAATTCTTGTGATTTACCCTTCTTGAATGATTCCACATTGGCCTCTCTTCCTTTTTATCACAATCAAACTGGAGATGTTCAAAACTTCCACAGACATAGCAAGTTTTATTGATCATCTCAAATTCAAGTCCTAATCTTTGTGACATCTGTTGGTTCCAATTTCTCTTGTTCCCTCTAGGACTAGGTATGTTTTGCCTATTTTTCTCAACTGATGGTTTCCTAGGAGATTTTACTTGCTCAGTAGACTTAAGAAAGTTTATCTTAGCAAAATTAGGTTTCTTAAACATCTCAACTGTTTTATCCTTAGGCAACTCTTCATCATCACTATCAGACTCCCAATCCTCAATAATTGGAGCACCATTGTCAGGCCTAACCTCTTTAGGCTTTGCTTTACTTATTTTGACTTCACTAGACTCACCAACTGGCTTATCAGCATATTTATCTAGACTATGTAAAACTAAATCAGGTTTTGGGGGCATAAAATTTCCAGTATATGGAGGTGGGACAACATTATACCATAAACCTTTTTTACACTTATCCATAATTTGACTGTCTATGAGTTTATTTAAACTTTTAGATGAGTTTTCAAATTTTTCTACTGTTAATTGAACTTCATCCTTTTCTTTGGTAGCCAGATCTAGTTGTCTCCTAAGCTCTTTGAGGGCTACATCTCTTACATAAATCTTATTTTTTAAAACTTTGATATCTTCCTCAAAAACATATTCATTCTTCTTATAAACTAGAAGTCTAGCTTCAACTGACTCTAATCCTGACTTATAAGAAATAGCATTTACCTTAGCTTTCCTTAAATCTGTTATCAATTGTTTATTTTGTTCTTTAAGCTTCCTAACATTTTCTAAACAAGATGATGAACAATTTGAATTAGTTGATACCTCAGAGCTTGAGCCTGAAGAACTTGTTGATGAATAAGCCATGGGTGTAAAGTTGTTTGGTCCTTCTTCAGCTTGATCACTCCAATCATAACCCATACCATCACACTGAGACACCAAGGCATTTGAAGTAGATGTCTCTACTGGCACATTCCTTCTTGTAGGCTCTCTGTATCTATTGTCTTGATTCCTTGGTGCCCTGCATTCCCTTGTAAAGTGTCATCTTTTGTGGCAGTTGAAACACTCCACCTTCGACTTGTCAAACCTAATAGTTTCTTTTCCAGCCATGTCCAACTTCCTTCCAGTTTTCTGCAAGAATCTCCTTGACCTCGTAGTCAGCATAGCAATGTTCCATTTCAAATCCATCTCCTCTAAATCATCAGGATGAATTTGTTGCAAGTCTTCATTGTCCGGTTATAGATTGCTTGGTTAGCTTGTAAAGAAAGAGTAGATGAGAGCATCACTCAAGTTGTCAACAGTTTTTGAGTTATCAGCAGTGGCTGGAGTGCTAGAAGTATTGACACTTTGAACAGTATTAACTCCTCCAGTTGGACTGCTAGTGTTGTTGGAGGACACAAAAGCTACATTCTAAGTGTTATTGCTAGAGCTTGATGTTCCTTTGACTTCTGATTTAGAGATCTTCAAGTTGTTGAACAGATCATCCAAACTCAATGTATCAATCTCTGGCTTGTTCCTCCACATAATGGTATGCATGTTCCATTCTGGTGAGAGGCTTCTCAGGAACTTCTGGTTTACATCTTCTTTAGAAATTATTTCACCATGAATTTTCAACTGACTGATGAGTTTTTGAAGTCTTTCATATGTTTGATCAATAATCTCTGAGCTGGATGCAGTAAAATTTTCATACTGCTGCTATAGAAGATTCTTCTGTGTCTTCTTAGTGGCAGCATTCCCTCCAAATCTTTTCTCAATAGCCTCCATCAATGATTTAGCATCCTTATATGCATTAAATTTTAGTTGATGCTCATTTGGTAAGGCCATCAGCAAAGTACTTCTTGCCTTCATCTAAGCCCTCCCCCCCCCACCCCCCCCCCCCCCCCCCCCCAGCCTACTGATTCTTGCCCCTTCATCTTTACTGCTCTCGTGATGCAAACGTCTCACAATCGGTAGCTCCAATTACGTGCGTCAATTGCTTGTACATAGTAGTCGTTAATGATGTCCAAGTTTGATGCCTGCAAAGGAGCAGGAACGCAGTGTGCTCCAAACCCCCCCCCCCCTCCCCTCCTCTCCGTCATATGGAAGCTGTGCATCATGACTATCGGCTGCAAGCTGACAGTGTTACGCTTTAATTATCTTCTGTGATCTGTATGTCTGGCTTACCAGATTAGAGAGATACTCGAAGGGTTCTTCTTTGATTGTCATTAAGGCCTAGGCTCACTAAGTTGAATTCGTAACAATTGTCTGAAGGAAGTATCGTCAGTCTCAATTCAGAGTGTTCGACACTCGAGCCGAGTAGAAGTATGTCTATATTCTTCACAGACGTTTGTAGTGAAGGCAAGGAGAGTGTGGAGGGTGTGCACGAGAATGTCTTGTTGTAGGCGTTTGGTGATCGCTTGGATTCCGAGGTATCCATTGCTTCTTAAAATTGTTTAGATCTGTTGTTTTAATGAAGAGGTTTCTGTCTTATTCAAAGCTTTCTCCACAGTCTGTTCACTTTGTTGATCCCAAACGAATAGATCTTTAATCCTTTAGCTTGTAAAGGTTTAGTTATCTTGGATAAATCCAACACAACTAATGGTAGAAACCTTGTTGAATATATCGAAGGTTATGCGGAATCTAACCTTTGATCAATAAGCATAAGAATAACACAGTAATTCTCTCAAAAATACAAAGCTTCAATATTATTAATGCAAATAATACGAGTACTCTTACTAGTACTAGGGTTACAAAACCTTAAAGCTATATCACATACTACGATTTGATATTCTATGAATGAGTATTTTGATTCAGATACTAAACTCTATACCCTAGGGTCCTTTTATACACCAAGGAACCCTAAAGGGTTTACAATACGTTTCCTATATCAATCGTTATCTATTCCATGCACAGACTTGTAACATATTTTTTAATGCAGTCAGCATTAACTTACTCTGACAGCACAAACTTACATAAACAACATTAACACCTTCAATAACATTAATCTAACTTACATAAACAACATTAACACCTTCAACAACATTAATCTTGTACTAATAGTAGTAACTTTACACTGACAGCATTAACCTTGAGCAGTAGAAACACTTGAGCAATAGAAACTGTATAAGCAGTATTAACTATGT